>VZUI01026396.1:0-29979 GCA_013401135.1 Cettia cetti | reverse complement strand
TGAGGGAGCGCGAGCGCGCGGCGGGGGGGGCCGGGCCGGGCCGGGGGCGGCGGGGGGGAACTGGGACACAGGAACCGGGACACGGCCGGGAGCGCCCGCCCGCGGCCCCACGACCCGCCGCTGGCACCGCCGCCACCGGAGGGACGAGCCGGGCGCGGCCCCGGAGGAGCCGCCGCCATGAACAGCGTGGGAGGCGCCGATGAGATCGGGTGAGGGGAAGGGGAGGGCGACGCGCCGGGACGGGGTGGGGGAGGTTCGGTCACCTTTTCCCGCAACCTCAGGAGAGGGTCCCGCCGGGGCTCCCCGGGCCGGGGGGGGGGTGGGGGCTGAGCGGGGACCGGTGCGGGGCCGGAGGGTGCTAAGGGGGGGCCGGTCCCTGGCCGGGGGTGCTGAGGGGGGGCCGGTCCCGCCATGTTGGGGCCGTGAGGGCGCACACCCCCCCTCCCGTCACGTGACCGGCGCGCGCGCGGGGCTGCGGCAGGTGCGCGCGCCCAAGGTCACCCGCCCGCGGCGCTTCCCGCGCCCGCCCGCACCGGATCCCGCCCGTGTCCCACCCGCGGCCCACCTCGTGTCCCTCCGTGTCCTCCTCTCCTGCCAACTGACGCAGGGACACGGGGCGGGGGGACAACGCGCCGGCCGAGGGAGGGGATTGTCCCGTTCTGCTGGTGCGGCCTCACCTTGAGTCCTGCGTGCAGTTTTAGGCGCCACAATATAAGAAGGATACTGAGGTGTTAGAGAACGTCCGAAGGAGGGCAGCGGACATGGTGAAAGGCCTTGAGGGAAAGCCTTAGGAGGAGCGGCTGAGGTTAGTTAGTGTGTTTAGCCTGGAGAGGACTGAGGGGAGAGAGACCTCGTCGTAGTCTAAAACTTACTCGTGAGGGGAAGCAGAGGGGCAGCTCTGATCTCTGTTTGCTAGAACCAGTGACAGAACCCAAGGGAACGGCTGGAACTGTGTCCGGAGAGGTTTAGGGTGACTATCAGGAAGGTTTTTTCTCCCAGAGGGTGCTGGGGCACTGAGCAGGCTCCCCAGGGGATGGTCCCAGCCCCAAGGCTGCCAGAGCTCCAGGAGCGTTTGGACAACGCTCCCAGGCACAGGATGGGATTGTTGAAGAGCTCTGTGCAGCGCCAGGAGTTGGACTCGATGGTCCTTGGGGGGTCTGTTCTGTGATTCTGTGACCTCGTTGGGGACTTTGACTCATCAGGGCCGCCGCGAGGGGCTTGGGCTGGAGGAGGGGGAAGGTGGTCGACAAAGATGGCACCAGGAGCTTCCCCTCGCCCTCCGTGTCCCCCTGCAGGGCTGCCCTCCCGAGCTTCCCTGCTGCCCTCTGCTCGGGATGTGTTCTAGGCAGGAAAATCCCGGTTTTAAGCATTCCTGGGGGTTTTGTGACTTCAAACCGAAAACCTCACACAGGTCTGGTTCTTCTGACGTGCTTTCAGAATCATAGCAAGGTTTGGGTTAAAAGGGACCTTGGAGATTATCCAGTTGCACTCAGTATTACTCTGCTTGAGAGCTGTACCCCGGTGACATTGAAATTATTAGGCTGCAGACTTGGGCATGGTAGAACTCGAAGTAGCAAAAACCAAATTTAAAAATCCTTGGCTGGTTCTTCCAGTGCAAATTTTGCACAGAATTTGTCCATTAGGACTGCTCACCTTGTTTGAAACTGGAAACATGAAGCACTTGTCCCAATGCTGCTTGCATGTTCTTAATTTGTAAATCCTAAAAATACAGGAGGAAGGAAAAATGATTGGAATATCGCACTGGAAGGGACCTTAGACATGATCCAATTCCAACACACGTTGCATGAGGCCTGTTTAAATGTGTGGGGTTTGCTCTGAAAGTGTTTTTATTTGCTCTTGGCCCTAATTTGCTCCTGGTGCCTTTTGAGAGACCTGATCAGGTCTGACTTCTGGAGCTGTAGGTGAGTGCCAGGCTCCAGGTTGTTCGGTGGAATATCATCAAGTCCCCTCCTGAGCAGGCTCAGCTGTCCCAGGGTTTGTTCCCAGTCACAGGCTGTGATCCTTCTGAGCTGTAATCAGAGAGGGAAGGATTGGAGGTTAATCAGAGAGGGAAATTTTCTTTATTCTCCTCCCCCAGAAGCGCTCAGAGGGAAAGGTGAGAGCGTAGAACAAACTCAGCTGCTCCAGCCCTCTCAAGGAGGCTCTGGTTTAATGGTGTTGTGAGAGATGAGTCTGGATGGGAAGTTAGGAATTCAGCTGCTTTTCTAGGCAGAGGTTTCCAGAGAAAACACCTAAGGAAGCTGTAAGCCTTGCAGTTGTATTGGCATCGATGGAGAGGGGCCTTGTGAGTGTTATTTGTTGTAATTAATTAGTACTTGGGGCTGGTTTGGATGAAGGAAAATGCTGATCTTGATCCTTCTGTCCTGCAGCTGATGGGGGCTGTGCTGAGGTGTTGATCAGAGCTATTAATCAAACCCCAGGTTATTTATGTAGGCAAAGAGTTTGTGCTTATGTTGTGTTTTGGTAATTTTAAAATACCTGTACATGCTTTTTTACTAATCCTGAGTTGATTTGCTCCAGCAGCAAGTATGTTTATAGGAACAAATAATAAATTAGGAATTAAAATTCTCCCAGGAAGTAGTAAGCCAGAACACTTGGTTAAAACTTCTTATACAGCTGCAGCTTCTGAGGAGTCATTATCCAGCTTTCTGCTCCTGAGGTGATCCCTGTGGGGGGATTCTGCTGCTTTAGGGGTGCTGCAGCTGTCAGGACAGACTCACCTGCCCAAAAAGCAGGCTGGTGGTTTGTGCTGTCACCTGGCTGTGCTGGAGTGGCTTTGCATTGCAGTGGGGATGCACTGTAGTGTCCTCCAGTCTGTAAACTTGGAGCTTTATGGAGGTGTGGGGTTTGGGGTGATGTCAGCAGGTGTGAACTAAAAACATTGAAGGGCGTGAGAGGAGACTGAGCAGGGTCTGCAGCTTCTTCCCAAGAGGCAGCAGCGGCCTCTGCTCTCTGGGGCAAAGGGCAGGGGCTGAGGAAACAGCGGGAGCTGTGTCTGGGGAGGCTCAAGCTGGGTATCAGGAAAGGTTCTTCCCCCCACAGGAATGGTCCCAGCCCTGCCCTGAGGCTGCCAGAGCTCCAGGGGCAACGCTCAGGCATGTGCAGGGTGGGATTGTTGGGGTGTCTCTGCAGGGCCAGAAGTTGGACTGAGTGCTCATGGGTCCCTTCCAACTCAGGATATTCTATGAATTTTATATGTTTCTATGAATTTAATAACTGTCAGCCCATAAACTGTTAGGACCAAAAGTTTTCTGGGATGGAGTGTGGGTGAGACCTTGGGAAAGGGCTGGTGATGCAGCTGTGTGGGGGCAGGAGCACTCCCAAACCCTTCCTGCCTCACAGCTGTCCTGTCCCTACCACATCTGGATTTTTGTAAACTCTGGCCCTGCTCAGTGTCTTCAAACCACGGAGGATCCCAAGGCAGAGGATTCCTGGCTTTTGGTGTTCCACAGTGTGTATAAACCAGGGCTGTGGATTTCCACAGGGCTGCTGGAGCTGGCGTTGAGCAACGCAGCTTTGCTGTTTCAGTCCATGTAGGGTGACTACAAATAATTCATGGTGGAATTGGAAGGTTTCAGTGACCTCCCTCCTTGCACACAGCTTGGTGTTCTCTTAGAACACAGCTAGTACTTCTACAAGGATGTCAAATAGATTCATCTTGTATACCAAGCTATGAAATTTAGTTAAAAACACCCCAAAACAAACCATAAACGTGTTTGGTCAAGAAAGTATCGCTAACCACACATCAAAACTTTATTGTGAATACAGCAGTAGATCAGATGGTTTTACTTTGCTATTAGGAAATTAGTTACTTGTTTTCCCTAAAAAATATCAGCGCAGCAGAAGGGTTTGTGTCCTGTGTGTGGAAAGGGAAGGTGGTCAGGGGACAGCTGTGGCACCACCAGGATGGTGGGGCCACCTGGGCCAAGGCTGGCTGGTCCCAGCACATGACCTGTTGCTGTGAGCTGGCTGCTGTTGAGCAAGGCCCTGAGCCCGTGCCAGGAGCCAGCACGCTGCCAAAGGGAGCCGGGGGCACTTTTCCAATCCTTGAGGGAAACTTCGTCATCCCGAACATGCCCGCAGAAGACAGGCCTGCTTTGAGAGAGGGCAGGGCAGGGCTGCCGGCTCCCCGTGCTGCTCTGGGGAGGGCAGGCGGGGCTGACACGTCCTTTTGCATGACGATAACGCAGCAGAGGCAGCCACTGTCTGCTGTGACACTGAGGGCTGTCTTTGCCTTGCGTGTCAGCAGCTCAGTTGTTTGCTGGCTGCTCAAGGAGACGCTTTGATCAGCGCTTAACAGTTGGTCTGTTTCTGTGAAAGACAAGACTCGTGTCACGTCTCGGCTTGTAACTAAGGAACACAATTTGCCTCAGTGGAACAAGGCTCGTAGGTGCTCTGTGGTATTGAATGTTGTCTCTTTGGCTGGTGCAGAAGGGTTGTGACATGATGTCCTATCACAGGGAAGTGAATCAAAGTGGAGAGGGATGGGCTGGTTTTGTCAGTGAGCTGCCCTGCTCCACAGGAACTTCCAGTTGCAAGGCTTTCACTTCCCTGGTACTCCCAGTGCACCTGCAGCTCTCACTGGGGGTGACTGAGCTCTCTCTGTTGTTACCTGCTCCTGAAAAGAGCAAGTGAGAGGATGTTTAATTTTAATTTGTTTGGAGAAATTCAACTTTGCCCATGTAAGTGAGGATACAGGAATTCCCACCACCCTCAGCTGTACTCAGCTATAGGTGAAGGCAAGTAGAAGACAAAGCAAAAGGTGTTCTTTCTCTTTGAGGTCTGATGGAGAGCTAGAGGGCATCCCCCCAAAAAAACCTATCCCAGTGCCTGTGTGTGCAGAGCCATGGAGCCATTAATAACAGAGTTTTTCACAGAGTCACAATATCTCCTGAGCTGGAAGAGATCCCCAAGGCTCATCAAAGCCCTGCACAGACCCCCCAACAATCCCACCCTGAGCATCCCTGAGAGCTCCTGCAGCTCTGGCAGCCTCGGGGCTGGGCCCATTCCCTGGGGAGCCTGGGCAGTGCCCAGCACCCTTGAGGGGAAGAACCTTTCCCTGAGCTCCATGCCAAGCCCTGACACAGCTCCAGCAGTTCCCTGAGAGCAGAGGTTGCTGCTGTTCCTTGGGCAGAAGCTGCAGACAGCTGTGATGGGTTTTTTGGGTTAGTTCTTGGTACTGACAACGGCCAAGTGTTGAGGTGGCTCTAACCAACTTTTAATTACTGAGTAAATGACTGCTGGAAGTTTTGTCACAGCCAGGAGCTGATAAAGAGCTGCAGAGCTGGCAGGCTGGCATGGAGCTCCTGTAGCACCCGCCCAGGTCCTTGGGCATGCTGGGACAGGGAACCCTGCAGATTTGGGTGCTCTTTGCAGAGGAAGAGTTGAATCAGTTTTAAGCAGTTTAGTCTGAGGTTTAGCCATGGCTTTCTCACCTGCTCGGCGCTATCTCGAAACTGGGTTGTACAATGGTTTCCCAACTGGGGCTGCATTGCTGCTGCTCTGTTATTTAGTACCTGCTGCACAGGTTTGACTTCTGCCTCAGGCCTGAGCTTGGCAGTTCTACTTTTGCTTTCACCCCACAAGGTGCTGGCAGCCAAGTGAGTGTTTTGGGTGAGGGAGGGAGGGGCAGAGAGCAGGATGGAGGAGGATTTGGTTTAATCAGCGGCTTGGAGTGCAGCACCAGCTCTGTAGGGCGTGTTGGAGGCCCTGGTACCCCCAAACCTGTCCAGAAGAGCTGAGCTGTGCCTTAATAAGATGGAGCATCTGCTGTAGCCCCTAAACCTGCCCTGTGCTTTGTTTGCAGGAAGCTGTTCGTGGGTGGCCTGGACTGGAGCACGACACAAGGTGAGCAGCGTGTGCTGCAGGCATCGGGCCATGGTGAAAACCCAGCCAGGAGCTTTGATCAGGCATTGCTGTGGTGAGGGGATTGGGCTGAGAGCCTCCTCCTCCTCTGCTAATTAATAACATTGCTGTAGAAACAGCTCAGATATATGATTATATGTATTTTTTTAACATATTAATATTTTTAGGTTTATATTGTTTGGTGCTGAAGTTTTTGTCAGCCCAGACAACTCTTTTTATAATCACCTTCCAACTATTTTCCATTTGTATGAGTGGAAATAAATTGTTGTCTGCCATTTGTTTACAGGAAGTAAGATGTGATCATTTTCAAAAGATGAGTTTGAAGTTGTTTTCCGTGTTTGCTGATCTGTTGTCTCATAATTGCAAACAAAGTCTGGTGCTGTTAATATCTGGTTCTGTTTAATATTTGCTTTTTTTTTTCTTTGACAGAAACCCTTCGTAGCTACTTCTCCCAGTATGGAGAAGTTGTAGACTGTGTAATAATGAAAGACAAAACAACAAATCAATCTCGAGGATTTGGATTTGTCAAATTTAAAGATCCCAACTGTGTGGGAACAGTGCTGGCCAGCAGACCTCATACGTTAGATGGCCGAAATGTAAGTTGCTTTTGTGTTGTTATATTTTTTTCCTGCACCGAATTCAAAGATTTGCTTTAAATTCTGACTCCTTATTTGCAGAGTTAACCTGGTTGTTAGTTAAAATAATTTACTGTAAGGCAGCTCTAACTCCGTGGCTTGTGTTGCTTTGAGCTCTGAGGAGCTGCATGTCAGCAGGGCTGAATTCAGCTGCCACAAATGTAACTTTTAGAGCAAAATTCTGCATGCTGAGATCTGACCAAACTGGAACTTCTTCCAGATTGATCCAAAGCCATGCACACCTCGGGGGATGCAGCCAGAGCGGACACGGCCGAAGGAAGGATGGGTAAGGAAAGATCCCTTTGTCTCCTGCCTGTTGTCTGAGTTCTCTTGCAGTCCTTTGGATTATATCTGTGTTTTAAAGGCAAAAATCTGTACACAGAACTCGAATGTAAATTTAATTTCTAAAAAATGTCTTTAGCTTAGATATCCGTGGGCAGGCCCTGTACAGAGCAGTGCCAGTTTGGATGTGGTGTTTCTTAAGCTCTTAGTGATGCTTTTAGTGGAGTTCTTCAGATTTGAGAGCACTGGCAGGGCTGATGCTGTTCCAGCCCACTCCACAACCTGCAACTTCTCCAGATTTCAGTGTAAAGTGAGTCAGTGGCCTCAGAACACAGCCCTGGATTCTTGGTCCTCTGAAGAACAGGGGATACTGAACCTCTGAGCTCAGAACGTGCTTCCCTTTCATGCCTGGGAGACTTCAATGCTGGAGCTCTCCCCTCAGCCTGCCAGAGCCCATTGTTCATGGTTCAGTGTAAAATGATAGAAGCAGCCACCCTTATTGTCCTTCTGACTGAATTTTCTCCTCCTTGATTTAGCAGAAAGGATCCAGGAGCGATAACAATAAATCCAATAAAATTTTTGTTGGTGGGATTCCTCATAACTGTGGCGAGACAGAGCTCAGGGAATACTTCAAGAAGTTCGGAGTGGTGAGTCCTGGGGGGGAAGATGCCTCCCCTCCCTGCTGCCTCCTCTCACATTTCCTCAAGCTGTCAAATTTAGGGGTAATTTGGACAAATTGCTGGAGGGGCACATGAAGCATTTTGTGAGAAACTGTAATGAACATTCATCATCTGGAAATGTCCCTTGGCAGAACCTGCTGCTGGTGTGGAATTTACTTTGATGCTTCTGTCTCCTCATGTTTAAGTCTACCTGATGCATTATTCTCTCCCTTCTTCCAAAAACTCCTAAGGTGGCTTAAGAATTATTCTTTTTATTATTATTATTTCCAACCTCACCCCCCTTTCTCTTGATAACTTTCAGCTGGGCAATTAAAAATGTCTGCTGATTATTTTTGAGAACAGTGAGTCTCTCAATGGGATGAATTTTAAGATCCTGGTATTTGACTATGTGTACAGATCAGTTAAATTTGGGTCTCCTGCCATTATTTTGGGAGCAGAAGCTGCTTTCAAACCATCTGGAATCTCATTTCTGGTGTCCCCAGAACCTCCATTCTGAGACAAACTGCTCCTCATGCACCTTCTTCCATTCAGTTTGTAACCTTGGACTGAAATTACTATCTTCTGTATTATTTTTCTATTAAGTTTTTATTTAGTTTTAATTCCCATTTATCCCAGCTCTCACTGCCCATTCAATATGATAAATGACTGAATTAAATAATTCAGCTGTGAATAAATTTGAGGAAGTTAAAGATTGCCTGAGTTAAATTCAGGACTGTGCTGGTAAAAATGAACTTGATTGGCTTTTAGTGTAGTTTTTGGTACTTTTTTGAATAACCTTTTTCTGACATTTCTTAGTGGCAGCAAAGGATTTATTGAGAAACAAATTCTTAAATTTATCAAGAATTAAATCAGTGTTTAAAATTCCATTAAGATAATCTATTTAAAAACAAAAATCAACAGCTAACAACTGTTTCTTTAGCTTGAAAGGCTGCAGTAGACTAATAATAAAAACAGGGAGCACGTTCCACAGCTGTGGGATGTAGTTTCTAAAGGCTCTTCCTCACAGACTTGGCTTTCCAGCTGTGCCCTGGATGCTGGGGAGATACAGGGTATGTCCTGCAGATGTAGAAGGCAACAGCCACAACTGTAAGTGCCCTTAAAAGTAAGTAGTAGCACTTTGCTCATAGTATAGAAATCAGAAAATCTTCCTGGAGTTGTAACGAGGCCCCTTGGAGCAGTGGAGTCTCACAAATATTTTTTTGTGGCCATGAGAGTGAAGAGCCCAAGGCAGGCACTGGTTTTTAGCCCTGGTGATTGCTGGGTCATTAAGGCCAGGGTGAAGAGGATCCAAATGGACCAGGGAAGGGACAAATCTGGCACTGATTGTCCCTTGGCATAATCTCCACGTGGATCCACCCAGGCCCAGCTGGGAGCATCCAGTGGGGTGTGCTCAAGTGAGTGCAGCAACTCAAACCCAAATGTTTTCTAGCTGTAAGTAAAGATAAAATTCTGTCAAATTTTAAACTCATTTTTACTCACAAGTAAAACTAATCTAAGATTGTCTTGAAGATGAAATTCTACAAATCAGACCCATTTTGTGACCACTTTCTGCATCTGAGAGGTTTTAGAGCAGTTTCCTTCAGCTGTTTTAATGTTGACATAAACATTACACCTCAGGTTTTGTTTAAATTGTAGCTCACTGTGGTGCTCATTCTGAGAATAATCCTGAAGCCCTTAAACAGCTTGCAATTTCCATTTTTTTCTTTTTTAGGCTAAAATCACACTGATACTGCTCATCCAGAACTTAGAGGGGTTTTGTAAAGCTGTTTATGCTTTGGTTTAACTGGTGCTCTGGGTCTCTCTGGTGCTCCAGTAATTCAGTCAGAGAAACCCTGCACGTTCCTTAAAGGTGCCTGCAGCTCAAGCTGCTTTTCTTGGTGAAAGTGAAAATGGTTAAAAATGGGGAGAATGATGTTTTAAAAAGCTACACTGATGAGTTGTTGGAAAACAAACCTTTGGGGTGTGTAATAGGCCACAGAGTGGGTACAGATAGTGCAAAACCTCAATGTTAAATTAAAATGTTTTGTGATGAGACAATAGAGATGAACTTAGGCTTCCTAAACTCCCAGGAAGTGCAATATTCCCTGGATTTGTGCTGTTGTTGGGATGATGGCTGCAGCTGGATTGTGCTTTGTGGGTAGAGAGCAGGAACCAGCCGGTGGTGACTGTTCCAGCCCTCCCCTGGTAGCACAGGGAGTAGAATTTCCCTTCTCTCTTCCAGGTCACTGAAGTTGTAATGATCTATGACGCAGAGAAACAGAGGCCCCGAGGTAAAGGCTGATCTAGTTTGTCCTTGAAATTTCTTCATACTCTGCTATAGTCAGATGGCAAACTATTTCACACCATCAGAAAAGGTAGATTTTTTTTTTTTCCCTATGTTGCCTCAGGAAAAAGAATAATTCACTGGGCAAACATCACTTCAAGTCTAGACTCTTCATCTCCAACTTCACTTGGGTCTGTGCATTTCAACTCAGATGTTTCATGCTCATTGATGGGTTGTGGGTTTTTTTTATAGTTGAATGAAATTTGATTTTTGAGCCACTCCTGTGGCTTAAGGTACTTTTGAGGGGGGGAAAAATAAGCAGATTTTCCTCCTGTTCCACATGAAAGGTATGTTGGGTCTCTAAGTGCATGTGGGGTGCTCCAGCCAGAGCACGAGACAGGACAGAATCCATCCATCACCTGCTTTTTGTTTTGGTTAAATGGCTTCACCTCAAATTAAAGAAAAATTCTTAAAACAACACAAAATAATTCTGAAATATATATGTATATTTTTAATTGGGATATATAATCCCTGTATGCCAGATTGCTTTTTAAGAGGGGAGGGGGAAAAAACCCTCAAAAGCCTGAAAGATTCACTAGATTTTGAATCAAGCTGGGAACCTTTGGTCAAAATATGAAGCAAGTTCCATGTCACCCATGTCCCTTTGCATCCACCATCTGTTTGCCAAGGAAGAGGCAATATTTTGGCACGTGAAGCTTAGCTGTGCTCCCACCCTGTAGCATGTTGGACATGCTAGAGAATAGTTTGCCATCTGAACTTTTCATTTCTCTTCTGCCTCATTATTAAGAAATATATCCTTCACTTCATATTTATTAAGCTGTTAAGTCTTAGTTTTATTTTTAATTTAGACATACATCCTTAGTGACATATTTAAGTGTTTCATAGTAAAGTATGGTAACGTTAAGTAAGTTCTTTTTTTGTTTCTTTTCTCTCTGTGAATTGTTTGACTGTGATTAACGATATCTCTTTAGATTTCTTCTCTCTAGGTGATAATTTATCACAGAGGTACAGGCCAGTTCCGCAGTCAGAGGAGGGACGGGCTTTGTCTTTTATTGGAGTGTAAACGAAGTTTCAATATATTTGTTTTTTTTTTGTTTTGTTTTCTTGCTTTAGCTGTCCTAATCTTCTTCCAACAGATACCTTTGATTTAAGCAGCACATAAATTCATCTGTTTCAGTGCTCTAGAGCAGCTGGTTTTGGGTAGAGGAGACAAAGGCACTGGCATCCAAATGTGATTCGGGGCTGAAGTTCTGAGATATTTCAGTAATTATTGTATCATCTCTATCTTTGCAATATTTAATCCCAGCCTTGCAGCCTCTGTGTAAAAGGTACTTAAACATCATGCCTGCTCTGAATTAATCCTGTCTCAATTAATGGCTTCTCTGCTTCAAGCTCTACTGAAAACAAAACAGGCAAAGGAGGGCTTGGGGTGCAAAGCACAAGTGCCAGGTGGGGGAAGGGTCTTGTCTCCACCCACAGAAGACTTCCTCCCCTAATTCATCAGACTTCTTAAGCACTTCTTGAATCCTGCCTCTCTGCTTTTCGTTTCTGTGCTGTTCCAGGCTTTTTTTAGTGTGCTGACTAACAGTCATCTTCCAAAATGGCCTTGGCAGTCCCTGGCGGGGGGTACTAGGAAAAATTCCTCGAGTTGTATTGGATATTCCTGGTTGTGCATCCCAGAACACATTTTCTCTTGCCTTCTCTCTGTGCTCTGTGTTCTCTTGTTGCTCTGTCCTCTTATCCTTTTAATGACAGTTGATAAAATTCCAGAGGCCAATTCAGTGCCATCTCTCCTCAGACCCTTCTAAATTTTGTCTCTTCTCATTCACTTTACTTTGGAAGTGTACATTGGTTTACTGGTAGGAGGAAGGAAAATGATCCCTGTTCCTAGTCCATGTAACATCCATTTACCTCCAGCTCCCCAGGAGACACCAAATTCTCAGGTGATGTCCTTGAGGAGCTCACTGGGGTCAGGTATCCACGTGATCTTTGCTTCCTCCCAAGTCCTGCAAGCTCTGCCTCATCCAAACTCTTCCCAGAGCCCCAAGCACAGCAGCCATGTCACACCTCTGAGGGAACAAAGTGGCTCTGGTGCAGTCTCAGCTTCCCCTGATTCCTGTTCTTGGCCAAGCCAGCAGCTGGGAAGGGGTTTCCAGGTTCTTGCTGTGTCTGTTCTCCTCCTCCCTTGGCTGCAGACCAGCCCTGCCACTCTGGTCTGGTCCTCTTGGATTCCTGCTGGATGCAGTTCATTTCTCCAGCCTTTACAGAGTCCTGTCCTTCAAAATCTGAAGCTGTGGGTTGTGGATTTCATCACTTCTGCTCAAAACTTCACCTTGGAGTTTTGCTGTGTTACTCTGATTTCTTCACTCTTCTTTATCTTGTGCTGTCTGACCCTTTTAAATCCCCTTTCTAAAATTTATTTACTGCTTTCCTCAATGACCTCTTGCTCTCCTGTTCCACCCCCCTCCAACCCCCTCCTATAGTCTGTTCCCCTCCTTTAGCTTTGGAATCAAATTTAACAACAACCTTCACCTCCACATGGAATCTATTGTTTTTCTTCCCCATCTCTTTTTAGAACAAAGGCTGGAATACTAAACGTGATTTAAATACAAACACTTTTCCTTTGGCTCCAACACTCGGATTTCTGGTTAACTCAGACAAATATATTGTGATGAAATGCTGCTCTCAGCTTCGAGGCTGCTTTCATCACAGCTCCACAAAACTTCGTTTATACTGCCAGTCTCTTGTGTGTGGGAAATGCCAAGTTTTTTCTTTTTTATTTTCAGTTTATTTTAGTGATGTCTTTTGCTCTTGTTGCTGACAGCAGAATTTGACCTGCTGGAATCTATTTTGGCCTGTATCTTTGTGTATTTTTATATATATATATATATATAAACTTTCTCTACACTAGGCCTCTTTGGGCTTACCCAACGCAGTTGGATAAGCGTGGAGAGACATTCCTGTGCTAGATCCTGTATTCTGTAACGCTTTAGAGCAAGATTTGGCTGCTGTCAGCACTAGCTGCAAAGCAAAACGCAAACCAAGGGGGAAATCTTGGGTTTCAGAAAAGCAAAACCGCATCCATGTTCCATAAACGCTTCCCACGCCGCACCTCGGGTTTCTTTTCTAATTTTTACTGCTCTCCCCCCTTTCCCCTTCTCCGTAGCTAATCCAAAGAATGGCACAATTCCTGTACTGCATGTGTCCCTCCCTGCCCTGGGTTGTCCCCACCAGCAGCCAGTGGGTGATGGCATGAAGCAGCCGCCGTGTCCTGGGGGATTAACCACTATTTTGCCACTCTCTCGGCTGTATCAGCAGCTACAACCTACGTGCAGTGGTTCTCAGAGTGACCTCCAAAAGGGGAGCTTTGCCTCCTTTCCCAGAGTTTTCTCCAAGCATCAAAAGCTGCTGGATCCAGCTGAGCTGCCAGCAGCCAGGGTTGTGGTCAGGTGGAAGGGAATGAGCCACCTGTTGGGGGCAAAAAAGCCTAAGAAGTTGTGTGGATTTTTTAAAAGGAAACCAACAGGAAATACAAGATTCAGAATGTGGCAGCAACACCACGTTCTGTGTGAGCAACACCTCACAGGGGGTTGTCATGTTGGGAAGGAGTAACACCTGTTCCCTGCTTTTTCTCCAAGGTGTGGAAAACTTGAGAACCTCTGATGTAGGTTGTTAGTTTCTGAAGCTTCTCATTCATCCATAGAGTGGTAAAATTTCTCATGCTTTAACAGCTACATTTCAAAACTAACTTTCTTATTTTCCACGGAAAATATTCCCTAACTGGAAGCTGGGCTAAGGGATTGGGAGGAAGTTGCTTTGCAGCTTTGGGGAACAGGGATATATGATAGGTTTTCCTTAGGAAATTAGGCTGAATCAAAGGGAGGAGCAGCAAAGTTGCTTGATTTCAATCTGCTGTCCCACAAGTATTTTGATTTTAGCAGTTTTTTTCCATTTCCTGGTAGGTGGATGAGGAATAAAAATCAAATTAAAAGCCGGTTAACGAGCTCAGTTCGAAGCTGCATGCGCGCAATCGAGACGAGGCACTAAAGCCTCTTCACAGGAAGTATCCATTGCAATTTCCTCAGAGTTTTTGCCAATTGAACACAAGTGTCGTTATCTGAAACCCCTGCTTGAACCCTTGGTCTGCCCCTAATACTGTTCATCATCCTGTTTTGTGTCACAACACCCTGCTACCTTGATTCACTCTTCGTCGTTGGCTAGGTTTTGGATTTATTACTTTCGAGGACGAACAATCAGTGGACCAGGCTGTCAACATGCATTTTCACGACATCATGGGCAAAAAAGTGTGTAGTTGTAGTTTTATTTTACCTTAAGAAAGAACCAAGTCTTGGGCAATGAGCGATTTCACTGGGGAATCCAGCTTAATTGGTGATGGGAGAGCGCAGCAGTCCAAATTCAAGGCTTTATCCATGGAGGTGGGGAAAGTCTGAGTTTGCTGGAGGAGGGCAGTTAGGATGGGGGCAGCCAGGGGAAGGGAGGGCTTGGAAGCCTGAGGGTTCAGGCTGTGGGCTCTGCTTGGGGTGAGGCCTTGTGTGTACAGACCTGGGGGCTGCTGTGGCTGAGCAGATGAACTGGGATCGTCATCACTGGGATGAACTGGTGCTCACTGCCTCTGCTTTGAGCACTGCTGTTGTGCAAGGAGAGAAATCAGTGATTTTCAGCTGTTGGAAAAGCAGAATCCCAGTGAAATCTGAGTTGTTCAAGGCTTGGTTTAAGATACCACTCCTTCAGATGTGTACTCGATACTCAAATCTCGAGGTGGTGTCAGACAATCTGCTTTATATAATCTTAAACTTTAAAAGATAAAGGGAGATTAAAAAAAAACATCCTGAAGGATTGGTTTTTTAAAAAATTGGGTCACTTACTGTGAAACTTTGATACCAACCCACGTACTCTATATAGTATTTAACCACAATGCAGTTAAGTGACCTCTGGTTGTTTCATCTTCATACTGTGTTGTCAGCAAGTGGGGCTTGGATAGGGAGGAATTTTTTAGGCTCTTTTGATGTTACTCAGCAAGGAACATGCTTTTACCTGTGGAAAAAAAAAACCTAAAAGCAAAATAAATTGTTGCAGGACACCCAAGTTTTATATATAGAGAAAAGAGTAACTTATAGAAAAATGAACCACAGGAAATTCTGGTAAATTTAAATCCTTGCATAGCTTTAAGGTATATCCAGATTTTAAACTGAATGTTAAAACTGCTAAACTTTTGAGTGAGGGGGTTCAAGGAGACACAGAAGATTCTCACATTCCTTAAATTATTACATTGTTTGAGTTTTTGTCTTTAAAGTATTTTATATGCTATATTTCATAAGCCTTTCCTTAGCTAGCAGGCAACACTCCTCATATCAGTGGAGTTCTGGTTCATTTTGCAGTGTAATAGTGCCTTTAATTCCTGTGAACTTGTTTTGGGGTGGAGGGCTGGGTGGTTTCCTGATAATGGGAACAAAGGAATGTGCTTGTGGGATCCAGAGCATCAGCAGTTCTTGGTTCCTGGTGTGATGCTCCCAGGTGTGAGCACAACGCTGGGGCTCAAAGTTCCAAAATTCCAAACTGACATAATCGATTTTTGCCCTTTTCCCCCCCCTTTCAGTGACCAAACAAAGCAGGATTTGGGGATTTTTAGCTCAGAGTAATAGAGCTGCCTCAGTTCCTGGGGTAACCTGGGCTCTAGGCAGGTGTGAAATTTGAACCTCCCTATTGCACAGGGAATTTTCAGTCTTCACTTTGGCAGTTCCCCGCTTCCAAGTGTGCACTGAAAAATTAATGGGATTCTTCCACAAGGATTAATGAGCTCCAGATCCCCTGCTCTCTCCTTCAGTGCCTAATCATGCCTCCTTTAAAAATGGTATTTCTGTCTTTTTGGTAATTAAAAAGGTATTGCTGAAATGAATCCATATGTTGTTGAAAGGGGGGGGGGAAATTAAAATTGCAAGAAGGCCTCTGCTTTTGTAAGCAATAACCGAATTCCCTCAAGGCAAATGTGTTAAGACTCATTAATTTGAGTCCTTTGAAAAATTCCCTTGGTTCCTCTCGGGAAGGGCCTTGAGCTGACAGAGATTTGGTTACTGTCATGTCTCATGTCCTTGGGGCATTGGCAAGGGGGGTGTGGGGGGCTTTGTCCTTGCCTTGTGCCTGTTTCCTGTTTGTTCTCCGACATGAATGGCTTTTAAGACATGGCAGGAAGAATTCTGAATACTTTATTTTCCATACTACTCAGGCCCATTGATGATTGAGAATTATTTTCTTTGTACTCTGGCACCCATTAAAATTAATCATGAAATGAAAAAAAAAAAAAGCCTCGAATTCAGCGAGTGCTGAGAGGGTTTCATTAAATCAGAACTGGATTTCTTTTTTTTGTTTTTTTTTTTTTTGAGAGAGGTTTATGTTGAATGTGCAGCTTATTTTAAGTAGGTCAAACGCACTTATTCCATGGCTGGGAACACTAGGACATTTTATCTTGGAATGAAATAAGTTAAGCACTGTGGTGACTAATTTTTAAAACAGGAGGGGTTTTGTCACTGACTTAACACAGTATGAAGATTTGCTTCTTATTGACTCAACTGTCCATTTTTATTACTTGCATGTTTGTTTACTTTTTTGTTAGATGTAATGTAAGATTCTCTTATCACATCCATTCCCTCTGACATTGTTTGAGTTAACTGAGATTCTTTAAGCGTTAGCCTGGGGAAGGTAAGTCATTATCTTCCATTAGACATTTAAATAAAATCTTAAGTTTAAAAAAAAAGACAACAATACCAAAAAAAAAAAACCAACCAAAAAATGTGTGTTTCTCAGGTATGAGCAGAGCTGAAATTGCAGTTAGTTGGGGTGGGTTAAACTGTCACTTCCAAATGGACCCCAAACATGTTTGGTTAAAGCATTAGTACCCTTTTTCAGAGCAGCCTCTTCACTCAAAATTCTGTTTTTTTAAATGAAAACATCATCTTCATATCTCCTGCCTTGAACATGAAATCAGTCTGTCATTAATGTCCAAGATTCTGCTGTTTTAAGTGCAGAGCTGCTGTAAGAGGGTACTGCTGTTTTAAGATTAAAGCCAACGAGACTGAAGTGATTTGTAGGATGCTTTTCTCGGAATCCCTCGACAGTAGGACTCGTAATGCCTTACCATCACCTACACTGTACCTGAGAAACATTTGTAAATTACTGGCCTTAAGTTTTAATAATTTAAGTACTTAGACATAAGTCATAAGATGCTAAGTGTAGTCTTAAGTGTAACTGCGGGTGTGTGTGAGGGGCCGGGGGGCGCGGGGCCCCCCCTGCCCTGCTGAGCGCTGCCTCTGTTTGTTTAGGTGGAGGTGAAACGCGCCGAGCCTCGGGATAGCAAGAGCCAAACTCCGGGGCCGCCGGGGGCCAGCCAGTGGGGAAGCAGGATCATGCCAAGCGCTGCCAACGGCTGGGCAGGGCAGCCCCCTCCGACCTGGCAGCAGGGGTACGGCCCCCAAGGTACTGCCCGGCCCGTCCAGCTCGCTGTGCTTCAGCTTCCTGGCCTAGGTGGTGTTCGCAGGTTTATCTCACTAATAGGAGGAAATTTCCACCCCCTCCCAGTTCTTCCTGAGGTTTCTTCGCTGCTTTTCTCAAAAATTTGTTGTGTTGGTAGAAGGTGGTGCCAGGTTTGGCGTGTGTCCCAGGTCTGGCGTGTGTCCCAGGTGTGTTTCACCTGTTCACTTTGGAGCTGCCTCTCCCCACATGGAACCCCCGTGGGTGGGGGGAACTCGCAGAAGGGCTTGGGAAGGCTCCAGGTGTGACTCCAGCTGTGGAGTGAATTCTGCACAACGCCCCAATGACAAATTTGGTTGAAATATGGCTTTTCAAGGATGAGGCAGTTTCAGGGGAAGTATTCAGGAAAATCTGAAAGGGATGAGGGGAGAATGGATGGCCTTGCCTTTGGATTTTATTGCTTAATGTAGCTTGGGAAAGCAGCAGGCAGCTCTGGTGCAGGGAGCACTCAGTGCACACCAGGAGCCCTGCAGGGCTCAGGAGCAGTCTGGGTTTGATGGCTGCAACCCCCCTGAGATTCCAGAGGCAGGATAAACATGCTGAGTTCTTCCACAGACAATTTTCATAACTTCTGCAGAGGAATAATTGAGTTGCTGTGACTTGCTTGCTCTGAGGGATGAGAAATGTTCACCTGGGGGGCTGCAGGGAGCAGGGCTGCTCCATCCCTGCTCCGATGGATGGAAGTGCAGCACAGGGATTGCTCCTTTCCCCACGGTGCTGATTAACTTGAAAGCTGCAGCTGAGGGTTGACATTGTTCACAGATGTGCTAATCTGCAAACTGAGAAACTCCCATTATTTTCCATGCAGTGATTAGTAGAGAAAATGATATCTCATCTCCTGGAAAGATTAATGTCAGACACAGACAGGAGATTTATCCTTCAATCTCAGCACTGCACAAGGGATGGGAAAGGCTTTTTTATGCTTCAAAAACTGCAAAAATAACTCAGATAAACCTGATAGTAAATTAAGAATCCCTTGGATGTGTAGTCTGCTGGGGTTCTTCAGGGTTTTGTTCTCTGAAATACTGTAGTTTCTTGCACTTGGTATGTGGCAGCTCTCAAACGCTCCATCTGATTTGGGTTTGGGAACTGCTGTCTTTCCTGAGTGTCATTTGCTGAATGATTCAGAGTCTTTCCAGAATTGCACATTCAGAAATAGTCCCACAATGATGTTTGGGCCATAAAAATAGCTCTGTGAGGGACACAGGGAGGATACCCAGTCTATCCCAGAGCCAAATCCTTCCTCTTGCATCATCCCCACTCAAGAGTGTGCAGCTTTCCTGATGTCTAAGGCTCTTTTTTTGTTCTGTTGTAGGGATGTGGGTGCCAGCTGGACAGGCAATTGGTAAGTACATTATATGGGACCAATTCTGAAAGGAAAAAAATCCTTGCGAGCACGGGCGCAGCTTCTTTGAGCATTCACAGTGATTTGTGGATTTCTGTAGGATTTAACCTACATTTAAAAGCTTGATTGAATTTGTCCTGGAGGAACGAAGTGGAAGACAGTGGATTCTTAGCAGCTCAGTAATGGGAGCTGACACACATCCTGCTGTTCCAGCCACATTAATTTGTTATCAAGGGATTACATGCTAAACTGCAATTATTTACAGTGGGGATACTTGGAGGACAAATATTTCCCAAAGTGAGGATTCATAGAAGGCTGAACCTGCATTTGAAATCCACCCAACAGCCTTACCCCATCTAGAGGAGGCTGACTCCAGCAGCAGCTCCTTGGTTTTCATCTGCTTCAGTTTTTGGGTTTCTCTTCCTTTTCCAGGTGGATATGGACCCCCTCCTCCAGGCAGAGGAGCTCCTCCCCCACCACCACCATTTACCTCATACATAGTCTCCACACCTCCCGGGGGATTCCCGCCTCCACAAGGATTTCCACAGGGCTATGGCACCCCTCCACCATTTAGTAAGTGACCCCCAGGAGCTGGAGCACATCCAGCTCCAAATTCAGCTTTTCCTCATCCTTTGCTGGACTTTGATTTCCCTGTGTTTCACCTATCTTTCATTATTTTTCCCAGGTGATATATTCTGAGCTGTAATTAACTGGAGCATTATTTTTTTTCTTGGATCATTTCTGTTCTCTAGTTTAAATCTGTGTTGCTAAATAAATTTAGATACATTGTGCACCTTTGTTAGGACATCTGAGAGAAAACTTACAGCTCGCTGCTGGTGACCTGGGCCAAATACAGGCAGGGTTTTTTGGAGGAGCTTAAGGAATTAAGGTCATAACTGGGGCTGGAAATACAAATAGGATTTTAGCACCTACTTCTTAGGCCACCTTTTCAAAAGTCTGTCACAAACCTGGTTTAAAGAAGAAGGTGGAAAATAGTACCCTGTTATCTCAAGATGCTTTTTCCTCCTAAAATCTTGGATAATACAGCTTCCTCCTCTTTTCTCATGAGCACAGAGTTTGGTTCTCAGTTGTGCTTTATCCCTTTCTATGTGCTGGCTGCTGCAGCCTCTGCCTTTGGGGGGAACATTTCTCCCACCTGTGCAAGGTGAGTTGCTGAGATCTTTGAGCCATGGGGGTGACCAGTTTGTCGAGGTGAATCTCTGTGCAGCCACTGGTCACAAACACCTGGGGGTTTAATAGCCTTAGAAATGTTGGGTTTAAATTGTATTATCTCTAAAGCCAAGCAGTACATTCACCTGTTCTGTCCTTGCAGGTTTTGGTTATGGTGCTCCACCACCTCCACCTGACCAGTTTGCCCCTCCTGGAGTCCCCCCTCCACCTGCCACTCCGGGGGCAGCACCACTCGCTTTTCCTCCACCACCACCACCATCTCAGGCAACTCAGGACATGAGCAAACCCCCAACTGCTCAGCCAGAATTCCCTTACAGTCAGTTTGGTGAGTCACTGCTGGAATTTATCCCCTTTCCCTTCAGTCCTGGGTACACAGTGTTGGACACAGTTTGCTGCAGGCATTTCTCAGGGATGGGAATGCTCCCACCAGCTCAAGCCATCCTTAAATCATGCAATATTCTAGCCAGAGGGAATTTTCTTAGCTCTAAAGTGTTGCTTTTGTGCTGTAAAATAACCTTCAGGGATTTGTGCACTGCCAGGATGAATTCCTGGTTTCCACTCTCCCCAAACCTGTAGCTAAAACTTTCCACTCCAAGAGCTTCACAGCGCTTGTACAGAATTTTTTTTGTATCTCCAGACCTTGGAGAACAGACTTAAGAGTAAGAGCAGCATGGAGAGACAGGCAGTGCATGTGTAAGGATCCAAACCTTTTCCCATCCCTTCCCCATTTCTCCCAAGGTGCAGTTCTCTGCAAAGCTTTGTTGTGCTCTGTAGATAACTTTGAGGTAGAAGGCACTGAGCTAACAAGTTTTAAACCAGGCAGGCAGTGCTACAGAAAACAAATTCTTTTTAAGATTGCTTGACAAGTGCCTGTGCTCCAGAGTAAAATTGCTGCTGCTGCTCCCTGAGGGAGCTCAGAGGGAATTCTCATTCTTATCTTGCTCTTCTCAGCTCTGTTTTTCAGCAGTGCTCTCCAAATACCTCTACAGAGATTTCTCCAAAGAGCTCTGTACTAAGGTTGTTTTTAAGGGCTTGTAATTGGTCAGTTTTTACTTCTGACAGGAATTTTTCCTGTAGCAGCCCCGTAGATTCAGGCTGTTCTCTGCTGGAACACGTTCTCCATGTGGTAGTGCTGCCTCAAGTTCCTGCAGCAACTGCTGTGAGATGAAAACTTGACAAAATTTATTTAAATAGATAATATTTAAAGTTCCAGCAATGTAAAGCAGCCTCTGAAGGAAGATGAGCCTTTGAGATGTGTTTGTGAAGCAGCATGTTCTCATGTTGATGACTTTGAAATGTTTTTTCATTTGTTTCTTAGAAACACAGTTGATTTCATGGATAGTTTTGCCCTTGTGACTTGAGGAAGTTTTTCTTGTTCTGCCAGAACTTGGCTCTTTGCAGACTCTTTTTGGAGTGGGTTGGACCCTTCTAAATAAAGCACAAATCCCTGCACAGCCAGCTACAGTCAGGCAGGAGCCAGAGTTTGTGAGGTGTTGGAAGTTCAGGAAGGATTTGATGGAGAAGGACTCTTCACCTGGAGCTGTAGGGACAGGACAAGAGGAATGGCTTCGATCTGGAAAAGAATAGGTTTGGACTGGATATTAGGAAAAATTTCTTTATTGTGAGGGTGGTGAGACCCTGGCACAGGTTTCCCAGAGAAGCTGTGGCTGCCCCATCCCTGGAAATGTCCCTGATTTGCATATATTTACATAAATGTGTAAAGCTTGTGGGCTTTAAAGAGCCAGAGTTCCCTAATGAGTGTAAGGCACTGTAAGGTTTATGCTGGGCAGTGTCCTAAATCCTTCAGTGTGTGCACCTGGGATGAGTGTCAGCACTAACACTCACCCTGCAAAATCAAATTAATTAATTACGTTAATTTAAAATAATTAAAAATTCATTACCTCCATGCAGGGCGCTCTTGAGGCTTGTTCTTACAGTCCCTTCAGGTCTCCCTAGGATGGGTTTGTCTGCTCCAGACCCTTCAGGCCACACCCCAAAAGCTTTGTCTGTGCTCCCAAGGTCAGGCTGAGCAGGGAGGAGGAGCCTCGGGCAGGTCCTGGGGAAATTCTGTGGTGTTCCTTGGCGGGGCTGCTGGAGAGGGGGAGAAGCAGGGATGGGGCTCAGATGTTGGGGTTTTGTGTCAGGGTGAAACCCCACAGTGGGCTGTGCCTGCCACTGCTCACTCCCACAGCCTGGCCAGGCTTTATCCTGGTGGTTGATCCGGGCTTGGGGTTGGAGCCAGGCACTCAAACCACACAATTGGCACAGCCCAGGGGAGCAGAGGGGCTGGAGCAGAGCCAGGGATGGCAGCAGGGAAGGCAGAGAGTCCTGAGTGGCTGTGCAGGTGTGTGCTGTGGTTTCCTTCATCATAAACAACCTGAGCTGGGGTTTGCACCACTGTGTGCAGGGGGAGCAACTCCAGGGTTGTGTTTTTCCTCTCCCAGCCTCACCCCTTGGCAAAAAATCCCGTTGTAGTTTTGGGCACCTGCTTATCTGTGTCTGAACAAATGCCAGGAGGAGCATTTGGAGCTCCCAGAGCCTGAGCTCGCTGTGTTTTAGTGCTCATTAGTGCCAGCAAGTCCTGAGGGACAGGCAGAGCTTGAAATTGAACTGCTGAAGACGTGCTAAGAGACTTTGTTTGGGATTAAGAGAGTTAAACCTGCTCTAAGCCTGCACAGAGAGAGGCAGCACTGCAGAAATGCTCTTGGTAATTAGGAGCCTTAATAGCATCTTTCAGAGCAGGGGCTGGCACTGATGCCAGGATTAAGAGTCATATTTAATTATGAGAATTTGAATTTAATTTCTCAATTCCTCAGTCATCTTAATTTCACATCTAGTTGTAAATTTTGTGTTGGTAGCAGGAATTCCAGCCAGTCTTTTCTCTTGGAAAGAAAGCCCAGGTTTTTTTTCCCTGTCCCTAAATTCTGCTCACTCCAGAGTGGTCTGTGATGCAGGTCCCAATATTTGTGTGTTTTGAAAGGGAATTTTAAGATTGTCTGTTCAGTGCAGGAAGGTTTTTGAGTGTGCAAGTGGTGGAGCTGAGTGTGCAAAGCCAAAATCTGATAACCACACCCCCAGTCTGAGAGGTTTCAGGGAAAACTTCCTGGTTCCATCTCTTATCTGTGCTGGATCTGACAGCTTTTAAAAAACCCAACCCAAAATCAAACTGTTCCCAAGCACCTCAGAGCTGTGAGCAGATGGTTCAACTGCCAGCCTGGCTGGGATTACCCCAAACACAGCTCCCCCTTCCTGCACACCTGTTCCCTTCTGCTTTTTTTTGCCCATTTCCTCTGTGAGAAAGGAAAATCCCTGCAGGACCCCAGAGCTGCTGCTCCTCCCAGGCATCGTTCCGGGGTGTGTTCCTGGGAGGGAGAGCAATGTCAGGTGCTGGATTCGCGCCCGTGGCTGCTCCTGGAAGCTCATCCTGTGCCTTTCCCTCCTCCTCAGGGTATGGACAAGACTTGAGTGGGTTTGGACAAGGTTTCTCTGATCCCAGCCAGCAGCCCCCTCCCTACGGAGGCCCCTCGGTGCAGCCATCCAGCGGCCCCCCAGCCGGAGGCAGCGGCTTCGGCCGGGGACAGAACCACAACGTGCAAGGATTCCATCCCTACCGGCGCTAGCCTGGGCTGGCAATCAGGGAGTGCTGTCCACAGGGATCTCTGGGCCCAGCTGAACCCCAGGATCCCAGACTTCTGAACTTGTGACAATCACATTACTTGATGGAAGAAAAACCTAACAACATTTTTTTTTTTCGTGGGGGGTGGGGTGGGGGCAGATGGCTTCTGAAGGCAGAGCTGTGGGTGTTTGGACTGCAGTTTTTAAAGATTTTCCTTTCTCTAACCCATCAGCACAAATAAAGAAAATGTCACTGGTTCAAATTACAGGGTTTTAAAAATGTCTTCAGCTTTAATTCAAAACTTCAGGTTTCTTTTTTTTGAAATTATTTTTCCTGAGCCTTTGTTTTACCGTATATTGTAAACTTTTATGTTTAAAAGAAAAAAAAATATATACATTTACAGATTGTGAAATTTTTAAGAGAAATTTTCTACTATGTATGCTGGCTTATTTTTTAATTTAAAACAGGGTTTCCGTGAGCGCTGTCGGAGGCGGGGGAAGAGCTGCAGCCCCTCCCTCCCTCCCCACGGCAGCGCTGGGGCGGAGGGTTCCGAAACTCTGGGAGTTGACAGAAACCTGCTGAGTGTATTTTGCTGTTTGTTCTGGGGGGCAGAGCTGGGCCAGGGCAGGAGCTGCGGATGCACAGGGGCACTCGGGGAGCGCCGGCTCCGGGCTCCGCGCTTCCCTCGCGACGCCGCGGGGCTCCGGACGCCTCGGCGAGATGTGGATTTCCCTCAGGCAAAAAAGGTTTTGGTGCGTTTGGCACTGAGCAGTGCTGAGCCCTGGTTTGAATAAAGACAAGAACCTTTGGATTAGAAACACCAGCCTGTCTCCATTTTTCTGTTATTTTTTTTTCCTTTTCTGAGTGTGGGTTTTCTGAAGAAGTCCCTTGGCAGCTCTGGGGATTCCTCAGGGGCAGCTTTGCTGGGCCAGTGTGGTGCCACCAGCTGTGGCCTGTGCCCGCCCTGCTGGGTGGCACTGCCAGGCAGCCACTCCTGGATGGGATCTGACCTGGGAAAGGATCCTCCAACCTGGATCAGATCCAGCCCAGTGGAATAGCTTTGATGCATCCTCGTGTGGTGAAGGGCTTGGACTTGGAGTTGATCCAGTGAGGTAAAGGATTCTCCAGCCTGGATTGGATCCCTCCTGGTGAAGGGCTTTGCTCTGTGGACTGGGTCTGATTTGATGTGAAGGGTTCCAACCTCAATCAGATCCTTCCTGATGAAGGGCTCCAGCCTGGATCAGATCTGACCTGAGGGAGGGTTCCTAAAACCCTTGGCCTGGCCCCGTGCTGTGTCACATGTGATGGTGGCAGTGACACAAAAACTGCTCTTTGCCCTTCACCTCAAGGCACTGCAGAAAATAGGGTAATTTATGGGTTTATCAGCATCTTCAGTGGATATCGGTGTCTGTAACTTTGCCTTGCATCCTCTGAAATGTGGGGCTGAGCTGTGGGGAAGGATCTCCTGAGGTGGAAGTGTCCCTTGGCTTAAGAGCAGCTCCAAATCCTGCCCATGCATCCTTCTCCTGGGGCTGTGTTTGTGCTCATTAGCCCTGTCTGGTGTAATTAATCACTGTTAATGAGGTGGGATTGGGGATGTGTTGGGATTTGTGCTGTGGCGGTCGCGGGGTTGCTCCTGGCAGGACTTGCCTCAGTTGAGAGGGGATTTTGTATTGATCTGGTTCTGCTCGCTGTGAATCCTTTGGGCTTGAATTGTCATTGCTCTGCTCCTCACTCTGTTACATCCCTGAGCTCAAAATCCTGCTGGGACAGGAGCTGCTCCACTGGTGTTGGTGCAGGTGTCACGTCTGAGACTTAACTGGACTCCCTCAGGAGAGTGGAACACTGGCAATGGCACAGCACCACCCTGGGGCCTCGGGGACACCCGGAATGGAAGACCCCCAACATCCTCACCCTCTTCTGGGGTAAAAGCGTTTGGATTTGGATCCGTCTGCACAGAACTAGCTGTTCCAGGCCCGCGTGGGCCGTTAGAACTGTGCTTCCCTGCCGGGGGCCAGACCGGACCAACCTGTGCCCAACGAGCCGGTTCTGCTCTGCCACGCCCGGCGTGTCCTCGCCTCACAACCCTCTGCCCGCTGCCCGAGCTGCAGTATGAAGGTCCACGGGTGAAAGACGAGGGTGGCTTCCAGAAAACATGCGGGATGCTCAGAGCTGGCCCGGAGTGGCTACGAGGTCCAGGTTGTCCCCGTGGCGCTGCCGGCCAGGTGACTGTGACCTGTCACTGCTGGGTTCCACCTTGGGCCGACGGGAAGGAGCGGTTTCATTGGAATCTGAGATTTCCCTGGATCACGAGGGGCAGGTTCAGGGGGGAAGAGGAGGCTCCGTCCCTCACGGCTGTCCCCGCGGTGTCCCTGCGGTGTCCCCGCGCTGCGGATGCGGCCCCTTTAAGGGCAGTGAGGGCGGAAGCGCTGCGGGGGCGTGGCTTCGCCGCCCGTTCCGCCCGCGCTGCTCTCGCGAGATCTGCCGCTTCCGGCGCGGGCCCGGCCTTTCCGAGCAGCCCCGGCCAAGATGGTGGGTGCGGGGGAGGCCCCGCTGGCGCTATCGGCCTCCATCCGCCGGCATCCGCGCACCATCCGGGCCTCACCCGCCGCGGCGGCGCCGGCCGGGGCTCGGGGCTTCCCTGGGGGGCGGGGAATGGGCCTCCCGCGGCCGGCCGGAGCCCAGCGCGGCGGGAACGGGGCTGAGGGGAAGGAGCGGCCTGCGCTCCCCGCGGAGCTCGGTGGGGCCGCGGCCTTCCCGTGTGCGGGGCGGAGAACGCGGGGCCGGCCGGCTTTGAATCCCCCGATCCCACTCCCAGGCGGCCGCGACCCCCTGCCCTGACCCCCCTCTCCCGCTGCAGGCGGAGGTGGAGCAGAAGAAGAAGCGAACCTTCCGCAAATTCACCTACCGCGGGGTGGACCTGGACCAGCTGCTCGACATGTCCTAGTAAGGGCTAGGGAGCCCCCCGGGCTCGGGTTTGGGGGTCGGGGAGCTGTTTCTGCCCCATACCCAGGTTGTGTTCAAACAGCGGCAGTGACGAGGTGGCGTTGGGTGTTCAGCAGCTGCTTTTGGGGCTGTTTAAACTCCCTCAGTGGGCGACACCCGTCAGTGTGGGGTCCCCGGGCCCTGCTCCAGGCTCAGTTGGGGTGCTGCTGTGTGTGGGGGGTCTCTGGCGCTTCTTGAGGCCGCGCCCCGGGCTCAGTTGGGGTAACACTGTTATTTTGGGGTCCCCGGAGGTCTCCCTAGACTGTACCCAAACCCCAGTCTGGGCAGCACAGTGGCTTTGGGGTCTCCCCGGGGCTGTAGCCCAGGCTCAGTTTGGGATCCCCGAGGTTCCCTCAGGCTGTACCCCTGGCTCACCTTGACCCCCGGGGGTCTCCCTGGGCCTTAGTTTGGGTAATAGTGGCTATGGGATCGCTGGGGGTTTCTCCAGGACGTACCCCAAGCTCAATTTGGGGTTGCTGGGGGTGTCCCCAGGCTCTGTCCAGGTAACTCTGGCTGGGGAGTTCCCTGAGCCTGTTCTGGTTAACACTGTTACTGTTACTGAGGGGTGCCTGTGGGATCTCTCCAGGCTCAGTTTGGGCTCCCAGAGGTCTCCCAGGCCATACCCCAAGCTCAGTTTGGGGGCCCTGAGCCATACCCAGGCTTGGATGTCCCTGGGGATGTCCCCAAGCTCAGTCCATTGGGTTATGGAGCCCTGGGAATCTCCTGGGACTGTACCCCAGGCTCTGTCTGGGCAACCCTGTGGCTCTGGAGCCTCTGGGTGTTCCCCAGGCTCATTTTGGGATCCCTGGGGGTCTGGCAAGGCTGTACCCCAGGCTCTGTCTGGGTAACTCTGGGGTCTCTGGGTGTTCCCCAGGCTCACTTTGGGGTCCCTGGGGGTCTGGCAAGGCAGTACCCCAGGCTGGGTTTGGGGTCCCTGGGAATCTCCTGGGGCTGTACCCCGGGCTCCGTCTGGGCAACTCCGTGGCTCTGGGCTCTCCCCAGGCTGTACCCCAGGCTGGGTTTGGGGTGCCTGGGGTGTCCCCTGAGCCGTCCCTGTCCCCGTTTGCAGCGAGCAGCTGATGCAGCTGTACAGCGCGCGGCAGCGGCGGCGCCTGAACCGCGGCCTGCGCCGCAAGCAGCACTCGCTGCTCAAGCGCCTGCGCAAGGCCAAGAAGGAGGCGCCGCCCATGGAGAAGCCCGAGGTGGTGAAGACCCACCTGAGGGATATGATCATCCTGCCCGAGATGGTGGGCAGCATGGTGGGCGTCTACAATGGCAAGACCTTCAACCAGGTGGAGATCAAGGTGAGCTGGGGCCTGGCAGGTGGCTCTCGCGCTGAGCTCAGCGTCCGGAGTTCACCTCGAACTCTCTTTGTAAATCCTGCTCATTCCCTGTGTGTGGGAGGGGTCCAGGCTGCTCCTTGGAGTGGGGTGGGCACAGAGGGACACCTGGAGATGTCATCCTGAGAGCTCCAGGATGTTCCTTGGAGTGGGGTGGGCACAGAGGGACACCTGGAAACGTCATCTTGGGAGTTCTAAGGATGTTCCTTGGAGCAGGACTGGCTCAGAGGGACACCTGGAGATGTCATCCTGAGAGCTCCAGGATGTTCCTTGGGAGCAGGGGGCACATCTAAGGATGTTCCTCAGAGGGGCACTTGCAGGTGTCATCCTGAGAGCTCCAGGATGCTCCTTGGAGCAGGGCTGGCTCAGGACACCTGCAGGTGTCATCCCAGGGAGGAGCAGCTCCCAGAGGGGTCTTAGTGTGGCTCTGAAGTAGCTGTGGAGTGATTCACGTGCTCAGCCCCAGCTCCCAGCCTGCTGGCATCCTTGAGGCTGAAATAGATCCCTGAGCTTTCCCAGGAGTGGAATTTCCTATGGGATGGTGTCACTTGATACTGCCAGTGGGATTAAATGCCATTTCTCACTCCTGCCTGGCATTAAATCCCACCTGGAAGGGCACCACGCCCCTGTGGCTCCTGTGTCACCTCTCCCCGCAGGGGCAGAGCTGGGGAAGCCCCTCTGGCTCCACATCAAGGCAGCAGGGGAGGAGCCCAGCTGGAATAACCGGCTGTGCCAGGCTCCTGCAGCCCCGGGATGGGGATGGGAGGGGGGATGTCCCTGTGTGCCCTGGCGCTGTCCCCAGCACGGATCTCTCCACTTGCAGCCCGAGATGATCGGCCACTACCTGGGCGAGTTTTCCATCACCTACAAGCCGGTGAAGCACGGCCGGCCTGGCATCGGTGCCACCCACTCCTCCCGCTTCATCCCGCTCAAGTAAATCCAGTGTAAATAAAGAAATTCCACCTGGATCTGTCTGCTGCCTCTCCATTCCCACGGTGGGGCTGGGGTGTGCTAAACTCACTCCACCGTGATTTGTTGTTTTCCTCCTGTTTTTGTTTGAGTATTCCCAGGCTTTTTGGCACTGCTTTCTGCAGCAAACAAATCGTCTCCATGTGGGTTTAGTAAATGAATTAAATTCCTTGCTCTTCGCTGGGAAGTGGGGAATGGCACTTTGATATTTACAGCATTTCTGTGTATTTAACTTTGTTGATATAAACAATGGGAATGTGGAATTAGGGGAAGGCAGTGGGGTTTCCAGGGCTCAGAACCAGCCTGAGTTCCAGGAGAAGCTGCCAAGACCCATCACGGGATGTCAAAACCCCAAATCATTATCTTCTTGTCCTTAATTTGGGAGCCTGAGGATTTTGGTGACAGGGATCACAGAGTGGCGTCGGGTGGGGGTGAACTGAGGGTTTGCAGCTCAGGCTGGGAGGGAGGGATGTGTTTCTGGGGTTGCTCTCAGAGATGAGGATGATGATGGGAAGGAAGATGAGTTGATTCAGAGTGGATGATCTGGTTTGTCCCCAAACTGAGCCAAATGAACCCAATGCTCATCCCCAGCACCAAGTCCCACAGTGAAGCCATTGGTGGAGAGGGGCCATTTGTCCCCAGGGTAGTCCTGGCTTGTCCCTGCTGCTGGCCGGGGTCCCTTGGGGATTCCTCAGGGGTCCCTTGGTGCCCAGCTCCAACTTTTCAAGTCTCACACCCTCCACATCCCGTGGCCAGTGGTGCTGGGGACATTTGCCCTTTAGGGAAGGTCCCCTCGCCCCGGGTCCCGTTTTGTCCAAGTAATATGACCTTGAGAGTCCTCCCACCCTCACTGGTGGCAGTGGGAGATGAGGGCCGGGGTCACTGTCCAGCCAGGGTCACTGTCCTGCCGGGGTCACTGTCCTGCCAGGGTCAGTGTCCAGCCAGGGTCAGTGTCCAGCCAGGGTCACTGTCCTGCCAGGGTCACTGTCCTGCCGGGGTCAGTGTCCTGCCGGGGTCAGTGTCCTGCCAGGGTCACTGTCCTGCCAGGGTCAGTGTCCAGCCAGGGTCACTGTCCTGCCAGGGTCAGTGTTCAGCCAGGGTCACTGTCCTGCCAGGGTCTGTGTCCTGCCGGGGTCAGTGTCCTGCCAGGGTCACTGTCCTGCCAGGGTCAGTGTTCAGCCAGGGTCACTGTCCTGCCAGGGTCTGTGTCCTGCCGGGGTC
>VZUI01026386.1:0-11907 GCA_013401135.1 Cettia cetti | reverse complement strand
CCCGCCCCCTCCCCGCCGCCCCCGGAGCGGCCGCTCCCGGCGCAGCGGGAGCCGGGGACCGCGCGGCCCCTGCCCGGCACCGCGAGCAGCGGCGCTGTCCCGCGGCAGGACGGCGGCAGCCGCGGGTGCCCCGGGAGAAGAGCTGTGCTGGAGGGCGAGGGAAGAGCGCTGCCGGCAACGGCGGGCGAGCAGCGGAGCGGCTCGAAACTTGTGCCGAGCCCGCCTGCTCCTGCCGCTCGGCCCCGCGTGGGTCCCGGGTCGCGCTCAGGACGGGGCTGAGGCACGAGTGGCCCTCCCTTGTGGAGGGGGTGACAGCAGCGGTGGCCGGGAGAGGGTGGCGGCAGCATTTAGCTGGCATCCCCGAAATACAGGAGCGCTGTGGAAGTACAGCAGAGGCTGTTACCAGGGTATTTTCGGTGCTACGCTGCTCTAACTTTTCTCAGTACTTCGATTCCTGGTCATAGGAGCCACGCTGGAGAAGAACAGTTTCTTCCATTTGAGTCTGCCACTGTGGCCTCTAAGTAATGATGAGGTGATAGAAACGGTTTCTCTGTTGGTATAACAAAAGAATTTTCAAATCCGTTCTTGGAAAAGTCGTTGCAAAGGGCGAATTCTGTGCCTGATTGGGAATTTATAAGGTGGGGCACAAAAATAATTGTAGCGTGTAAGAGGTGTGAGTTTAAGATGAGATGACAGTTTAAAAGGCTGCAAAAGGTACTTCCATCCCTCAAGGGGACTAGGAGGACATCAAGTGCTCAGCTGCTGCATCTGCTTCCAGGTGTCAGACCTGTAGACAGAGCAGCCCTGCAACAAGCTGGTTGATTGCTGGGTTTATGGCTGTGCTCCCCCATCACCTCTGCTGCAGCCAATACAGGACTTGCATGTGAGCATATGGCTGGGTGCTTGTGTGAGGCACCAGTAAACCAGCACTGCTACTGGCAGCATGCATAATTCCAGAGCATGTCATGAGTCCTGTGTGCACAGGCTTGAAGTGCAGGAGCCATGCCTTGGATAAGTTAAGCTTTACATACAAATAATTAAGGGCCAGGTCTTCCTTTCAGCTGGAGAAATGTTATGCCTGTTAAAGATATGGCTGGCACAGGACACCCAAACCTTCTTTGGCTTTCTAATATTAGTTTTGAATATATTACTGCATCATCAACTGCCTGCTGACTTGTGGTGCATTACAGAAGTCTTGGTGGCCACTTGAGTTTTGCATTGTTTCAAACGTGAAAGTTTGCAGTGCTTGAGCCAGATGCCAGCTTATCAGCTGGAACCACAAACTGTAAACAGCAGATCTTCTCACAGTCACAGCCTCAAACATCCAGAGAACTGCAGTGCAAGTGTCCTCTCTCTGTTTTGTACAAGTGCAGGCAGCAGTGGGCTACTGTACATGGCCACTGGCTGCTCACAGAAATTGTTCTTTCTTTGCCAAGATTGTGATCTTCAAGGCAGGGAGAAGAGGAGCACAGGCAGCACAGCTAAATTTCATGTTTACTGCTCTGCATTAAAGTGGGAGCATTGCTGCAGTGTCAAGGAAAATGGAGAAATAGGGTGATGATGCCTGCTGTCACTGTAGGAGGGCATGTGGCCATCATGAGGTAGCTGTTGTGTGTCCTCTGTGTGCAGCTGATGCAGGTGAGATGCTGCTTTATTGGGACAGCTGAAATGAGGAGAGGTTATCCTAATCTGAATAAGTACAGGGGTGGTTTGCCCTGAAGTACATTGTGGCTGGGCAGGCTCCCTGTTTTCTCTCATGGGAAGGAGGATGGAGGCACAGCTGCAGATATGTTGGGTCACCTTGAGAATTAGTAAATTACTAACTCGTACTCTAGTTCATTTCCTTGGTTTTTTTCCTGATATTTTAAAACCCAGTGGTTTTGATGCTATTTGGCTGTTGTAGTTACTGTATCAATGTATTCTTTCTAGTGCACAACTAGGGAGCAGCTTTATAAAAACCCAAGTCCTTTTGGAAGGACTGCCCTTTAACTCTTCTGCATGTCCAAAATTGGGTTGCAAATTCTTTCCTTGTTTTCTCAGAGGTTTTTCTTGTATTGCTTCTGTCTATGCTTGGTCTAATTTACTGGTATTTAGAAGGAGGGGATGTGAGGAGGAGGAACAACTACATGAACTGGTAATGTACTCTGGGAAACTTAAGTCTGTACTACTTGAAATAGCACCTCTGACAAAAAGTTGGTTTTTCTACAGTCACAATTACGTGTGAAGGTCTGTATGCAACTTTTTTTGTGCAACTTTTCTGGTTTTCTGTCCATATACCTTGCATCTGGTTTGGTTTTTGGCTGCAGTACAAAATGAAGTACAGTATGGAAGTTGGGTAGGTGTCTGAATGTGAGATTTCTGGGTGCATCTGGAGAGACTATACAGTCAAAACTCCTGGCTTGAACGTGCTGTCTTTAATGTGCCTCATAAGCTGGGAAAAGAAGATAAGAATAACAGCTCCTGTGAATGAGAAACAATGTGGCTAAATAAACCACAGACTCAAGGGGACCAGGGTGCCAAGGAGTCATTCTGAATCACCAACAATACTGCAAAGATGTGGCTCTTCCCCTGCCTTTCTCTGGGCAGAGAGATCTGTTGGTAGTGCTGATTGTTGTGATCCATAGTGGTATTTCCCTAGGTTGGATGAGAGTCCTTTTCTTCTCCCATTGATGGTAGTGGCAGGGAGCCACCTTGCTTCACTGCCATTGAAAATTGGGTGTATTCTGGAGTACTGAGTGTCTGGAGCAGGGAACTGTCTGCTGCTGTTACAGCTCCCATTTGGAGAGTTGCCGTGTCTCCTGTTTTAGGAAGCTGCCTCCTTTTTAGGAAAACATGAAATAGTTTTTCTCCTCCTTCCCTTCAGTAACTTGAGGAAATGAATTCAAAATCCTATGGTATTTAGACTGGGAGGGACCTCAGGAGGCTTGTAGTCCAACCTCCTGTTTGGAGCAGGGTCAGCTGTGGAATCAGACCAATTCAGTATATGTGGATAATCAACTTTGTATGTCCAAAACACACTGTCAGTGCAAGTTGGATTGACCTGGTGCTATAAAGCATCTAATGTCTTGGCTGTGACGGTACATGGTTGTGTGGATACTTAAACTTTTTGTTGCTTTTCCCCCTGTTACAACAGTGCAAATATTTTGATGATAAATGTAGGTTCTGCCCCCTCCCCAAATTTTCTGTAGCTGAAGCAATGTGTTAACTGGAAACAAAGTTTATTTTGATTGTGTGATTGGCCGTATATGACACTTGAAGAAAAATCCTGCTTTCTTTCAAGCCTCACAGTGGCTTAGAAAAGCATCCACTTCTTTCCCCAATGCCTTTGATAGAGTAATGATTGAATGATTGTACATTTAGTGGATACAAGATGTCTGATAGTGGTGGTGCTTTCTCATGTGGTGAATACAGCTGTACAGTTGTATTTGGGCCAACAAACGTTTGTGAAGATGAGCTTGCCTTAATTAAGCCTCTTGGAGTTTATTCACTAACATGCAAAATTAACTAAATGTGGGCAATTTGCTCTAGGTTTCTTAAAAAAGAATTTGTGCAAGGTCATTAATCAGGATGGTGTTCTCAACTGCCTCTAACTTTCTACAATTTGATTTTAGACAAAATACCCTTATTCAGTCTTAAACCATTCTTTTTTGTGTAAATATTTAACAAAAACTTACTTGAGCAGCAGCAAAGCTGGGTTACCCTCTCTGTCTTATTGTCAGCTTCTTTAACTTGATGAAGGCTATGCCTAGTCTGGCATCTAAACAAAGCAACTTGTGCATCCAGGCCACTGAGGGAGGCATGAAAAATGTATGTGACTGGGTACATGAGCAGTGGGGTAGATCCTTCTTCGTGTTGGTACAGGCAGGTCTTTTAAAAACTAAGAAGATGGGGGCACTTCCCAAAATCTGGTTGACTAGTAAGTTGAGATAATAACAAGCTCTATAAGTCAGACCTTATCAATAATATTATTAAATTGATAAGATGTGATGCTTTTGTCTTGAGAAAGAAGTCTGAGAAGAGGACTAGCTGGATTTTGTGCTTGTAAATGGTTTGAGTTAGATTCCATCTGAAAGGTAATGCTTTCTGTGGTCCCCAGAAATGGTGTCTTATGAAACAGACCCTGATTCTTATGAGGTTCTTGGGGTATCCTTAATGAAATAAGTCAGATGGTAAAATATTTTAGTTATAATTTAAGAACTCCATACAGAGGACATTCACTTCACAGCAGATCAGATCCTAACTTGTTGATGCCTTTGAGCAGCTTTCACAATCAGCGTCGCTTTCCAAACTCCTTAGCATCGAGTGAAATAATTGTTGCCTCAAAGCTTCTTAGTTTTCTGCAAGCAAGTTTCAATCCTGGTTGCACAAACAAGTGCAGTCTTGTTTTGCAGGTGTTTCACAATGTGCAGTGATAAATAGTTGACAGGCCATGTCCCAAGTCACTGTTGCAGATTTAAACAGCCACCCTGGAGCACGGTGTGATGAGGGTGTAGTTAGTAGGGAGATGGAGGGGAAGGGGGTTTCAACCTCTGAGTGTTGCTCTCCCTACAGGGTGTGAGAGGAGAGGCTCTGTCCAGCTCCCCATTTTCCCTGTGCACAAGTGCTTGGCTGGTGTGTGCAGAGCTTTGGGAGGAGCTTTTGGTTATCTCTTGTTCTTTGGGTGAATCACTTATTGGGGGATTTACAACCTTCAGCACTTCCGATCCATGGTGAAGGTTTTCTGGCCTTGTTCTCAATTCTGGACGCTACCCTTGTATGAAATAAAGCATGGCACTTGTTAACCTGAAAAGTAATGTTAAGAGTGTGTGAGAATATGTGTAAACTAACTTGTGATTGTGACAGCTCAAGTGAAATGCACAGACTGAAATCAGAACTTTGTTTTCTGATATGGCTATTGCAAAATGCTTCTGAAGGGTTACTGCACTGAAGTCTGATGCAAGTGTCCTAATCCTGTCTGTACTTTCCAGGAGTACTGTGCTCCAATGTGTATGGCTTTTTATTTTCCTATTTGCCATGTAATGTTTCCAAGTATCCATCCTAAATGTTCTCTAGAAAAATTTAGCTGTCTGCCTTCAGTCATCAGTCCTACTCATAGCTTGTAATTGAGAAGACTTCTGTCAGTCTATCCCTTCAGCCTGTGCTTTGTTGGACTAAGCAAATGATGCTCTTCCAGAGCAGTCCAGGAGAAGTGGGACCTCTGACTCTGTTTCTCTAGACTTGGCAGCTTGTGCTATGTGGTGTTTGTGGGGGCTGTAACTCCTTCAGACATCTTGTAGCTCTTGGTGAGTCAGGGAGGCTCTCTAGTATTTTTTTACATAGGCTACTGTTACTAACATACCCTAAAATCAGTCTTGCTTCCTAGACAGTATAAGTAATGAACCATACTCTGCTGTTTTCTACAAATTTTCTCTTTCTGGTGCTTGCTTACTTCTTTCAGGTGTTTTCATTTGCACATGATGTTACTGGCTGTTTAAAACCTCTACTTAGTGGGATTGCTCAACACTTACTGCATTAAATGCTCCTTTTTGCACTCTCTGGTCAGAAGAGTAGAGGCAGTCCCAGTTCTGCTGTGTCCTTGCTGATGGACTTCAGCCCTTCCCTTTTGGCTCATGCTAGCACACTAAATGTGTATATGTGGGCACCACCAGCCTCAGCATCAACCAAGCTCATAATCTGCAGCTCTGCAGTTTGATTCAGAATATGAACCAACTTTGCCCTGTTTAGCTGCAAGAGCAGAGAGATGTATATGGAGGAGGGTTAAATGCTGTAGTATGGTTTCTCCACCTGAAAAAAACCCAAAAAACAAACAAACAAACAAAAAAACCCAAACCCCCCCCAAAAAAACAGCTAATGGTGAGTGGAGGAAAGATGTTTGCATTAAAATGAAAAGAATACCCATATCTGATCAACAACCTGAGAGGAAAATGCTTGACAATTTATTAGCCTGGAGATGAATAGCTGTGTTATTTTAGGCTAGCTCATTCATTCACCCAGGCTTCTGTGTGTTTAAAGGTAGGAATACTTGTAATGGAAACTAGTTACTTGAAACTAGAGAATATATACAAGAATGTAATCTAGAGTAATATCTTGCTCCGGTTTCTTTGGTTTGCTCTTTTGGCCAGTGTGTTTCCCTCATTTTGGGAAGGTTATATGTGAGGTGGCCTGGTGACAGCAAGGAGAGGCATTGTGTAGAAGTGCTGAGCAAATGTCTTCAGCAAAGAAATCCCAACTGGAATTGTCCTGGGTGTTAGTGCCAGTTGGGTAAATGCACTCCTGTGTAAGGAACAAGTAAGCTGGCAGGAGGCCCGGAGGGTCTGAGGGCAGAGCTGAGAGTGTCCTTTGGGAAAACTGCAGTAGTTCTCCACCTGGGAATTATTTCTTGATAGGTGGGTGAAAAATGGTTTCCTTGGTCTTGTGAATATATTAATTCCTAATCCACAAGGTGAGGATGACCATCTCTGTTATGGAAGGGACAAGAGTAGGAAAGTATCCTTCCTGATTATCCTAACAGAAATGCCACATGTGATTCTTTAGGCCTGTATATGAACACAAATGTGGGATAAACACTGAAACTAGTAGGTAAAGCACCCGTGTGCTGGGCTTGCATGTTTCATCATCACTTACCTAAGTTGTTGCTTCTAGCTTCAGATGACTTCTCATGCTCACTTACTGATAAGTTTTAGAAAATTAGGTTCTTAGAGTAAAGCAAAAGATTTATTCAGATTGAGTACATTAATATCTGAAAATGCTAGAATTAGGACAATTCAAGTTTCTTTCCCTGTAGTACATTTAATTGCACAAAAGAATTCTACCTTAAGTCTGCTATTTTTTGACTCCTGATTTAAGCTTAAAATAATATATTGTTTTTCAAATCTGTGCAAGTTCCCAGATTGCTGGAATTAAAGGAATGACTGTGTGAGTCAGTAGCAGTGCTGAAATCCTGTTCCACACAATAAGCGTCACCAGCTAACATGGGAAGAGAGCTATATGCAAAATTTCCTACTGAGCTTCTAATTCACTCCATTGCCCTCAGCAGCAGATGGTGACACCTAAAAACCTGGAGTTTGGTTGTAGGTTTTGAAAGAAACCTCTTGTTTAGCTGTTCTTAAAACTGGAGTTGAGATGTCCAGAAGCTGAGCCTCAGGGAAAATAGTCCCTGTCTCATTGTTTCTTCTACTTTTCCCATTTTTGTTACCCTCCCTGCTTCTTTCTCTCCTGAGAGTTCTCTTGTGTTTCTCTCATGATTCAGTTGTAGGAGACAGCTGGGTGGCTCAGGTTCAGCCATGGTCTGTGTATGTGCAGAACTGTCTGGTTGGCTGTACAGATTTGGTTTTGGATCTATGTTTGGTTTTTTCTGGTTTTCACACCTCATGTCTATTTTGTCCTCTTAAGCAATTGTGACCCACATGTTCTTGAAGGGTGTATTCAGTTAGTCATGTCTCCACTTCTTGAGGAGTTCTGTACTTACTAGACAAAGAAGAGCAAATGGAGCTCAGCTCTAGGGCTGTTAAGCACAACAATTTTTCCAAAGGATTTTCATGTGTGTTAGAAGGTTACCACAGAAGCAGGAAGGGAGAAAAGCTGTAGTGAGAGAAGGGGAATGGGAGATGATAAGCTCAATGGGACAAAGGCTTTTGCTGCTGATGGGAGGAAACTGCTGTGCAGAGACTGAAGAGTCTGGTCTCCTTACAAGGTATCTAGTCCCTGCTTTTAGATGGAGAGGTTTGCAGATGTGTGTGAGGATACATATAGATACAGAAAGCAGAAGGCAGAGAACTGTTTCTATTTCTGCAGCTGCTGCTACTCAACCAACACTTATTTATGCTTGCATGCTGCTCTTCCCTGCATTCTACTTCACCACTGGATCCTTGTTCCAACAAGTCCCACTTTCACATTCCTTGTCTGTGACTGGCTGATGTTCTGAAGTCTCTGGAAGACCTGTTTCCCATAGGCTTCTGCCCCTTTTCTCCCTTCCCCATGATTCTTATCCTGCCACCAAAGGTGCTTAATCTATAAACTTGTTATTCTTTATTATTTTGCATAAATATTTTTTCTTGAAAGAGATGTGTATGTCCAGTATTCCTGCTGTCTTATCTCATCTGCCAAAGAGCTCTCCATCCCCAGAGCGTGGATTCAGCATGGCTTATGATTAAGATCTCTAACAGGAGGGGGAAGCAGCAAGGATAGGGCAGTAAAAGATCACTGCACTGCAGGAAGAAGCTGCTACCCTGTCTGTAGTTGAACAAGGGATTAAAGTAAGGATGTCTTGCAGTTTGTTCCTGCCCTCAGTTGTCCTGCATGTCCAACCCAATGTTTGTATGGCATGGAAGAAAGGGATGTGTACTCCTGTCACTTACAAGTGTGTCAACTTACAAGTGTGCTTAAAGGCAAGTTACCAGTCCTGATACAAACTCTTTACCTCAGTCTTTTTGTCCTGGTAGACCCAGATCTATGGCAAAACTTCTGGGGCTCCTCAAATTTGTGTTTGTTCCTAGATTTTGATCTAGAACACTCTGTTTGGTGGACTGGTTCTTCTCCTTGGGTGTTCACTCTAACCACCAGAGCCTTGTTCATGTTCCTTTGCACTGGAATCAGTTTGCTGACACTCTCACATGGTGTCAGCTTATAAATGAGATGCCTTTGGTCACAAGAGCGAATGTGTGTTTTTACATCATGGCTTTCTGATGTAAAAGTTTGGTGTGGATGGAGAGCTCTTACTTTTTTCCTCCTTGTGCTGGCACTGAGGTTGGTCTGTTTGTGTGGTGATCTGGTTAAGGGGTGTGCCCTGCAGCAAATTAGTCACTTGGGGCTATTTATGGTCCACAGACTGTTTTGGTCATATGAATTCCAGTGCTGGTGCATCAGAAACATGGTAGTATTATGGAAATGTATGTTGAAGATACAGTTGAGCCCAGTGGTCAGCTTGAGTTGCTCTGAGACCAGGCTACTGCCAAAAGAATTGCAGCTCCTCTGGTCGCTGGCTGGGAGCTCTCGCTGCTTCCCTCGGTCGATGTGTGGCGGTGTTGGTGAGTCTGCTTGTGTGGCTGGCTTCTAACTCTGCAAGGAAGACCAGCTGAGTCAGCTTCCTGAGCTGCCTGAAAAGCAGTTGGCAGTCAGATGCTGAGGAAGCAGGTAGGCATGGATGGTTGGGTGATGTCCTGCAGCTCAGCTGGCTGAAACTGAGCCTAAAAACTGCAGGAGGAGCCTGTTGTCAGTTCTGTTGCTTGGTCCCTTGATAGGCTGTTCCAAAGTCTTGTTTTGCTTGGTGGTTTGTGGGTCAAGATGGGTGGCACGTACCTCCTGTGTGTTTGAGAGGATTGTTTATGAGTTGCAGAGTATGATTTTGGAAGTCCCTGCTAACAGGTTTTATCTAGCTCCTTTTCAAAGACTAGGGTAATGGTTTTGTATTGCTTTGGTAGCTAGGGTTATTAATTTTAAGAAATAAACCTCTTTGTTGTTCCTTTTGTAATAGTTTATCATTTTGTTCTTCCTGTGACCTTGTCCTTGGGGACAGACTGGTTGTGCTTGCCTGTGTTTCAAACTCTTACTGTGGTAACCAAATTCTTGATGTCTTACAGTATTTGAAAATGGTGGGGTGGGAATCTATGCATCTGAAGTCTTTGTAAGCCAAGAAATTTTAGTAAAATGAAAGAGGTGGATTTTCAATCTGCCAGCTATGCAGAATTTTGGTAGCCTCTCATCCCAGCTGAATTTGTCAGTTGCTGTTGCTGGTTGTGGTTAAATCAAAGTGTAGAATTTCTGATGTAAAACATTGCTGTGGCAACATATGAAAATAATGCATTTGTTCAGAAAAATGTGTGATGTTCCAGCATGGACTAGCTTGTTTCAGTCACCTGTAGTAAGCTGTGGATTGAAACTGTGTTTCTTGTGCACTAACCTAGAATTAGTCTCCTCAAGCTGACTTTCAGGCACAAATTCTTTACTAAGTGAGGAAGCAGGTTTCAGTAACAAGATACTTTTTTTATAAATGCATATTGTTTTAAAGTAGCTGTTACTGCAGAAGCTGGTTTATATTTTCATTTCAAAGCTTTGCTTTGGGGGGAATTAGTACTATGGGATGCAAGTAGGGGATGCTGATTAAAACTTTGAATGCCCAGTGTGGTACTATATGCACATATTCTTACTAGCTGTGGATTTTCTGCAGTCTGAAATTTGCCATTATTCCTAAATCTTGGAACAGTGATCCTGTTCCTAAAAAGCTTCCCCCCCCCCCCCCCCCCCCCCCGGCCCTTCCTTAAGGTGTCTTAGTTGCTTAGATGCAAGCTCTTTCTCTAGCCACAGTGGCCATTTTCAGCAGGAATGATGTGCCTGAATTCACTGCCGTGCCAGTTTGCACGTGCAAGGGCTGCTGGGCCTCTAAGCAGGCTGTGCTGTGCCCCACTGGCCTCTTTGTCCTGTGCATGTGTCCTGGCGCTCGTGGGGCAGCAGTGTTAAGTGAGACGGCACTGGCTGGTTGAGTGTGTGGTAAGAAAGGCTTACAGGACCTGAAGGAGAGCAGCAGAAATGCTGGAACAGGTTCTGTTGGCAGGGGGAGAGCTTTGTTCAATTTTGAGGGGTCCTTTGAGAGACAGGCTAGAGGGACCTGTGGATAATAAAGCTGTTTTGTCAGTCTGGTTCTGATCAGTGGACTAAAGGGGCCAAGATCAGTCTATGCAGATGTGGTAAGAACAACCCTCCATTGCTCTTTCTTGTGTCTGACTTCTCAAGGAGGGTTTTCTCTTGGACTGGAGAGAGAAGTTCAATTGCTGGCCCTTAGTCCCACTTAGAGTGGAGCTGGGGAAGCACTAGTGAAAACCTTTTCTGCTGTGGAACCTATAAAGTAGTCTAAATCAAAGAGACCTTGAGAAGTTGGGATAGAAGGCTGCAAGAATGGGATGTCAAAAAAAGAAGGAAAGCAGCAAGCAGAAGAGAGATGGGGCAGGAGGTGCCTGAAGTCAAACAGGGAGCCAGAGGGTTATAGCCTATTGAGCATGCTGCTTTCCAGAGCATCCTGGCAATTGGTGAAGGCTGCTCTCCCTTTATGGCATTGCATCTGTGGATAGGGGATGTTGCTGAAAATTCCTCTGAGCTACCTTTTTTTTTCTGAGCCATGGCTGCTGGTTTGCTGGCTTGGGACAAGCTGAAGGCTCCTGTCACCACTTGCTTGAGTGGACTCTATAAATGAAAAGGGCATTCGGGAGATTTCAATGAATACCTTGGAAGGAGGTTGTGGTGGACCTTGACAGCAGAGTGCTATGTTTTTGGTTTAACTCTGCATAGGAGTCTCTGCTTTGTCAGAGACGAGGTGGATAGTGCTGTGCTTGTGCCAGTGTTCCCTGCTGGAGCCGGGGCTCAGTGGGACCTGAAATCCATGCGTGGTGTGGGCTGGCCCAGAGGTCCTTCCCTCTGCCGGGCGTGTGTTCCCTGCTGCCTTGTGCTAGGGACAGGAGCGCGTAGGGCTGCTGGCCACGAGCTAAGGGCGAGTTCTTTGCTGCGGGTGGATCCCCGTGTGTGCAGGCCGGCTTCGGAGACCCGCGGGGCAGGCGGCAGCGAGGCATGCGGGGAATGCCCTCGGCTGGCCCTCAGCTCAGCTTGGCCCGGGCCGGGCGCGCTGGTGTCTCCGCGCTGGTCCTGTTGGAAGCCAGACGCTCGGGCATTGCCGGCTGCTGGCCGGGAGCGAGGATCCAGCGCCCCGAGATCGGCGTGCTTGGTATCAGGGGCCGATGGCATCCTGCTCCGTGCTGCGAGCTTGCTGGGATCGGTGTCCGGGAATAGGACGTGCTTCTGGCACGCCGGGCCGGGCCTTAGGCGTGGGCGCGGAGCCGCGGCTGCAGGGCGCCGGCGCTCCCGAGCCGTCCGTCCGTGTGTCCGCCCCCGCCCGCCCGCCGCGGGGCTGCAGCGCCCCCT
>VZUI01026364.1:0-14325 GCA_013401135.1 Cettia cetti | reverse complement strand
AGCCCAGCCCAGCCCAGCCCAGCCCAGCCCAGCCCGGCCCAGCCCAGCCCAGCCCGGCCCAGCCCGGCCCCGGGGGTGGAGCGGCCCTGCCCCGGCACGGCAGGATGGCCCCGCTGGGGAGGGAAAACAGATCTGCCCCAGCGCCACCCGCTCCAAGGCACGAGGAGAGGAGGGGAGGTGTGGGCTCGGAGGGGTTTTCAGTCATTTTGGGGCTGTGTTTTGTTTCTTTGTTTTTCTTCTCACGTCTTTTTCCTTTCCGTGACTTTTTGGTCTGATTTCCCGGGAGTGGGTTTGGGAGGAGCAGCTTGGCACGGCCCAGCCCCGTGGGAAATGGCCAAATCTCAGTCCCACCCTGGGGACTCGGGGCTCACATCCCAGAAAAGGTCTCCAGAGCCGGCCTTGAGGCTCAGCAGGTGCTGAAAAATGCAGGAACTGAGCTTTACCAAAGTCCAAATGCCCCATCTTCAGACACAGGACGGCACCTGAGCACAGCCTGTAATACCCTTTTACCACCACAGAAAAGGGAAAGAGGAAATTCATTTTCTAAAGGGAAAGAGGAATTTCATTTTCTAAATGAAATCTCCAGCAGGAGAGTGGATGGTCTGTAGGAGCTGATTTTGACAGCAGTATCTCAGGAAAAAACCAAGTTTATTTTTATTTTTTTTTTTCCAGTGAACCTTCCCCACACTCAAAAGGGACACAAAATCAGCAAGGGATCATCAGCAGGGAAACTGCTCCAGCCTGGCTCTGCAGGCTCCAAAGGGGATGGACGTGGTCCTGTCAAAGTTTCAAGTTCACCTCCCATTTAAATGCCATTTTTAATGGAAATGGTGCAAGCTCCCCTTCTCTCCACCAACAGCACGGGCTATTTTTTATTTCTTGTAGGAATGCTTTAACCTAACACCAACTTGTGCTTTTGGCCTGCTCTTTCCAAATATATAGAAATGAAACCCTCCTATTAAAAAAAAAAATAAAAAAATAGATGCCAACAGTCTCTCCACGACACTTGTGTCTCCAGCTTCACCAGGGGAGCTGGCATTAAACCTTGTTGCTGTATTTTCTGCAGCTGAGAGAGCTGAGAGAGAGCTCATTTGGGAACCCCAGTGGGAGCTGGGCCTGCTGGAGCTGCTGCGCTGCTCCTCCTGGCTCTCTCAGGGCAGGAAGGGAGCCTGCGGCAAGGCTCCCATCAAAGCCAGGCTGCCCGAGTGCTCAGCACGCTCAGAAACCAGCCTGAGGGGGCCTTCACAGTGGGGGTGTCCGTGCAGAGCAGATTAGGGGCCAGGCAGGACTGTGAAGCTGCAGCTGCCCCAGCCCGTTCCCTGCCTTGGATGTCCCCGCTGGGCAGTCGGGGATGCTGGGACACCCTGCTGGTCACCGCCCTCCCTGGGCCAGAGCTCTCCTGCCACCAGGCTCCGGTGGAGATTGGATTCCAGAGCCCGGGGGCTGCCCCAGCTGCTGTGAGACACCTCCTGCGGGCAGGGGGGCTCCTCAGCTCGGCCAGAACAGAGCCCAGGGGCTGCCCCAGCTGCTGTGAGACACCTCCTGCGGGCAGGGGGGCTCCTCAGCTCGGCCAGAACAGAGCCCGGGGTCACTGGGATGGGGCAGGAAGCACAGATCTCCCCATGCCAACACCACGGCTGCAGGGACAGCACCTCGCCCTGAGGGAGTCTCCAGCCAGGATCATCCTGCCCGAGATTTTCATCCATGGCTTCACCTCCAGACCTGGAAACATCAGCGCTGTGCAGCAGCACCAGTGTCACGGCACAACTGGGAGGAAACATCAAGAAGGTTTGGTGTCCACTTCAATTTCAGTGGGATGCAAATGCCCACGTTTCTGGCAGTTTGGGAAGCCCTGGGTGTAAGAGCTGCTGCTCATCCCTGCCAGCAGATTCCCAGATGGATGGCTGGTGTCTGTGCAGTCCCTAGTGCACGAGTGGCCTTATTGCACGTGTGTCCTCAGGGCCAGCAGCACGTCCCACACCTCCAGCTTCCCAAATCAGTACCCAGCCATGGGAGCCCTGATTCCCTTCCTAAAAAAGGCAAAATTTCAGGGTCTCTGACAGAAAATTCCAACGCCCCTGTGTGATTTTTGACCCTTTTTCGAACAATCGTGAACCTATCTGTAAAGTGACAGAGCAGTCTGATGTCTTTTGTGATGCCGTTTGGGGTGCTCTGAGAGTTCCTGGTGGGCTCACCCTCCATGAAAATAAGGAATTTCAGCATCACACAGCTCTGCAAAAGGATGGGAAGAGAGCAAACCCACCTCTATTCATCCCCCCTCAGCCCCTCCTAATTCCATCCAGAGCACAGAGCTGGCTGCTTCAGCAAGGCTGGAAGCTCTAATTTGGATAAATCCTTCTGGCAAGTGCTCTAAAATCCATCTGCTCCCACAGACACGGTGGAGCTGCAGCCTGAGAGAGCTCTGCCTGCTGCTGCTGCCTGAACCGAGAGCAGAGAGCAACCAGAGGGAGCAGGGACGGGAGAGAGAGAAACGGGGCTGGGACTGCAGGAGACAGAAGGGAATCTCCCCGAAGAAGAAGCCCTCCAGTGTGGCTGGTGGGGCTGAGGCGGGGCTGGGGGCTTTGATGAGCCCTGTGCATCGGAGAGGATTCCAGCAGAGGCACCACGGGTGCTCCACCCTGAGCGGGGCTCCCCAGGCCAGGAGCTTGAGGAAAGCCCTCCCCAATCCTTGCCTGCCTCTCAGAGGGCTGGCACTGGGCCTGAGCCCTCCCATAACGCCCCACAGCTGGCAGGGGCACTCCTGCAAGAACACAACAAAGCTGCTCCAGCCAAGCCAAACCTCATTCCCCGGGAAATCTGGGGTGTCACAGGGGGTCCTCCCCCGGGAGCAGCCAGGCTGGGTGGGATGGGGGTCCCTCACCCAGCCCAGCCTCTCTGCAGAGCTCTGCAGCCTCTCCACTTTCCTTCTACGGAAAGTCCCCGGCGCACATTTGGCGCGGTTTACAGGATGATGATGACAATGTGTTTCTCCTAAATAAAATCCATTTTTAAAGAGTACATATGCAATTACTTTGGGTTTTGGCCTGTATTCAGGAGAGAATTTCCCCTCGGGTCAGATTTGGCAGGCACTGATGGGGTTTTCTTGCTTTTCCTCTGTAGGGTGGGCCGTGGTCCCACTTCCTAAGATCGTCTGGACATTTTCACCTCACAATTTCCCTGCTACTGCTGGGACCCAGGACACTGGCACTGCCCTTGATCTCTCCTGCATGTTCAAGGTTTTGTGGCTTTTTCTCTTTTGTACTGAGGGTCTTAAATTTGTTATAGGGTGTTGGGAAGTGTTTTACAGCCTGCAGCATGCGGTGGATGTGCTGGGGACCCCTCTGGGTTAAGCAGCTCTTCCATGGTCACCTGTAATTGTGGGAGCCTGTGCTCCGTGAGGCAGGTGGTCCCTTCCCAGCCCTGCCAGCCTCCCTGACCTGGCAGCAGCAGCAGGGCTCTGCCATCTGACTGCCAGGAGCTGCACCCCAGCAGGGTCACTGGGACATCTCCCCCTGCTCCATTTGAGGTGTGAGTGGGTATTGGCATCATAAACAAGGTGGAAGTCCTGGGAAATTAGGGAACCTGGGCTCTGCTCCTGTCTTGCAGGACAATTCCCTCTTCACTTCTCCTCCACCAGACCACACTGGTTACTCCAGGCTCACCTGAAGTCAGAAGAAAGGGGTTTTATCTACCTCTGGAACAGAGAAACCTGCATAGCTCAGTCCTGAATCCCTAAATTCCAGCCCAGGCTAAACCCATACCTGTGGATCAGGGAGACTTTAATGATGAGGCATCGTCCTAAAGCTCACACCTGCCTGCTCCGAGTTCTTCTGGTGGTCAAGTTTCATTTGCATCTCAAGCAGCAATTTTATCTTGAGCCCCTTCAGATCCCTACAGCCCCCCACCTAGGGAAGCTACAGCTCCAAATTCACCTCCAGAAACACAAAATTCCCGATGGATTTTGGGCAGGATTGCTGGTGGATCTGCTTGGGATCAAAGGCTGTGTGCTCAGGACCTTGGCCGTGTCCTGAGCTCCACTGCTCAAACAGAGGCAGGAAATCTGCTCAAACTGGCACCAGAAACTCCCCCTGCTACCAGATCCAACGTGCAGCGCAGATCCATTCCCCCTAACCCTCCAAAGAGAAAAACAAACAAGCACGCAATGCCAAAACATTCACTGCTCCCCAGATTACTCAGCCTTCTGCTAATTAGTAGAAATTTACAGCAGCTGCACTACTGGAAGTGAGCTCAGCCTTTAGCCCTGGAAATTACCGGGGAGGATAATTTTGTACAGTTTTTCTGGACTTACAGAAATCTCCAGGAATGTTCCAACATACTAACTAACTTCAGCAGCATTTCTAAGCCCTCTTTATTCTGCTCCTGCTGGGGTAACCGTGAAGCTCACAGGCACGAAATCCACAAGTGCCTCCCCTCCCAAAGGCTCCTGAACACGGCAAACCCAGGGCTGAGTGTCTGGAGAGCCACGGGAGAGGGCGTGGAGCTCTCTGCCTGCTGTTCCCACCTCCCTCATCAGCTCTTGCTGATCAGCACAGATCAGCGCTGAGAGCCTCACGTTTGGATTCTCCTCGCAGTTTCCTGCAGGAATTAGCAAACAGTGATTTCCTGTGTGCATCCTGAAGGCTGGGTCTCCACAAACACAATGCGGTTTGGGGTTTTTTTGGCAGGATGAGCTCTAGGTCTGCTGGTCACTGCTCTTTGGGAAGCTGGAAAGGTGCTCTGGGTAACACAAGTCTGGATAATACAATAATTCAGCAGGCTGAGAGTGCAGCATCCATCAGGGTTTGCCATCACCCTGACGGGTCTCAGCAAGACACCAGGGCTTCTGTAAATAAAATATAAATAAAATATAACAGCCCATCCAAGATGGCACTGTCCAGCTGATCACTTGGCCACACTGAGTCCCCAGCTATCACATTCCAACAGACTTTCCTCCCTGAGAAATCCTCACTCATTTCTGCTCCAGAATGGGAGAAAAGCTCCTAAAAAGCTCTCGTGTGCTCCCAGACCGGATCCTGCGGGAACAGCAGGTAGGCAGCCAGGTAGACAGACAGACAGACATGATGATAAGCCATACATCTGGCATGTGAGGATCATGGCAGTGGAATTACCATTCCCCAGCCAAGTTTCACGCTTTGGGGAGTTGTTTTGACATGCTGTCAATGCCGCACCAGAATAACCTGATTTATTTCCCTCCTTCTCTTTGAAAAGGTCTATTTGGTGCCATTTATTTTGCACTCACTTACTCGCCATCCTATCAGGAGGCGGGAGGTCAGCAGGGTCACTCCTGAGAGAGTATCACGTTCTGTACAGAATAGAGAAAACGCTCCAAGTTAGTGGGAAGGGAAGAATTCATGCTGGGGCCTCCTTTCAGCCTCTGCTCTCCCTCAGTGGACTCAGAGACCTCTTCCCTTCCCACATCCTTGCTCTTCCTTTCAGATGGAAAAGCCAGTTCCACTGTCACTGATATCCCACCAGTATCCATCCCTCCTCTGCTTCGGTTTTGCTTCATTTTCACCTCTGCTGATCCTTGGCTGGGAATTCTCAATCCGTCCCTCACATATCACCCAATAAAACCCTTCAGTCTTTTCTGTCTTTGGATCTGGAATGGATGTCGGGTCCCAAGGGGCTGTGAGAGGAGCTGGAGGCACAGCAGCAGACAGGACAGAGATGCATTGCTCATTTCCACAGAGATCAGGATCCTTACAACAGCCTGAGGCATTTTTAGGGATGAAATATGTGGTGAGTGCCCATACTGGTGTGCACACACTGGTATTTACAGCGTTCATGCTGGTGTCCGCTTTGTGCCAGCGGCCACTCTGGTTTTGCCCTGGGATGGCAAATCTCACATCCCTCCAGGCCCACCTCACCTGGGCAGGAACCATGGAAGCAAAGAACTGGGGCTGAGACTCCCTGAACCCACCAGGCACGGCAGCAGAAGTGAACCCTGTGATCACAGAGCTTCAGAGGCAGGTGACAGAAGAGAGAAACCATCCCCAGCTGCGGGATCATCTTCTGGAGCATGAGAGGCTAGGCCAGGAGTGGAAACAGTCGGAGCCTGATGGATCCCCCTGCAGCAGCAGGAGCAGCCCAGGGAAGCAGAGAGGCAGCCCTCCAAGGCACTGGGGTTGAGCAGCAGCTGAGAGCTGCTCGGTAGCAGGGCAGGATCTCCCTCCCTCTGGACAAACCCCGTTCTATCGCTGCCTGCCGCACGCAGCCTGCCTCTGGCACTGCTCCCATCCCCGGGAAGGTTCCCCACACGAGCTCAGAGCTCAGTTAAGGCTCTAGCGGGACAATTTCAGCCGGAGGCTTCAGCCGGCACCTTTGTTTCGCTGCTGAGCCGGGGCACAGCTAAGCCGGGCGTTAGATCATGGAACAACACGAGCCCAGAGCAGCACTCGACACTTGTCTTCCTCCATCCTCGCAGCCCTGTCCCCGTGCTGCTCCAGCCTGGAGGCCTCCGTCCGGTTAATCACGCTCACACTGATAGCTCCAGCCCGCCCGCCTGTCCTGGGGTTCCAAACACGCCGAGCTGCTCCTGCCCGCCCAGGAATGAGCGGCTCAGAGCAGTGAGAGTTATGTATGCTTGAGATAAGCACGGAGGCAAAGTATAGGCATTGATGCAAAGGTCTCCTTCCCCTCAGCAAAGGAGAAAAGGTGATCTCATTGGCTCAAAAAAAAATTAAAAGAAACAACCCCCCCAAAAAAACTCATTAAAAATGAGAAGCCAAGAGTTCAAAAATAGAAAGAAAACACTACTAGGAATAGAATTTTCTTTCTATTTTTGGACAGACTAGCACCCCAGAAGAAGCAGTCCAAGAACCCAGGACCATGATCTAAAGTAACAGAAAAATAGCCACGGAGTGCAAGGGAAAGGAGGGAGATATTTCCTGCACAGTGCAGAATTCCCTCTGGAAACGCAGACGGGTTTGCTTCATTTCCTCTCCAGCTTTTGCTGAACTATCAAGCGGCACAAAAGCCCCCTCTTTGCACCGGGAGTACAACTGCTGAGTGCATAAGCTCTCCCCGCATGGCATCGGGCACTTCTCCATTCAGCAGCCAGCCTCTCCTGACTCCCATCCCTGTGCCAGGAGCACGGGAAGCTGAGCTGGAGAGCTGGCTCTGACAGTCCTTTATTTGCCAATCTGATTGTCTTTCAAAGGCATTTCAGCTAGGAAACTTCCCTGAGTGAGAGAAGAACCCCCTGAGCAATGCCCGCATCTGTCCAGAGCCAGAACTTCCCCGGAGGAGGACGGGAGCTCTCGGAGGAGCTTCCTCCTCTGCTCCTGCTGACACGGCCTCGTTCCCCTTCCCACTGTGCGGCCCGAGCTCTCCCACATCCTTATGTAAAATCCAGCTGCTCTTCCAGTCTCTCCCACCCAGACCTGCCTCAGCTTCCCCTCACAGCTCCCAAAGCTGCCTAAGGGCCATTTCCTCCTCCGTGTGTTGCTCTTCAATTAAGGTAGAGGCTAGGAATAAACAAACAAACTAACAAACAAAAAAAAAAAAAAAAAAAGGGAGGGAGGAAAAATGACAGCTGATCTTAGAGATGAGTTTGCAGGACATAAATTGAGAGGCAGGACTGATAAGCAGCTCTGTAAACCAAGAAAGGCTGGGTTTTACAGGGCAGGGAGGTGTGGGCATTTCCTCCTCATTTCACAGTCGAGGAGCACGAGGTGGTGAAACGGGCAGGCTGGCTGAGATCCCCAAACCGATCTCTTGAAGACAAGAGTTGAATGAACTCCTCAGTACCCTCCTAACGACTCCTTTTATGACGGTGTTTTAGTTACCTCGAATGGACGCTGCGAGGGGATTGGTAAATAACGCTTTCCTTTGTTAACCCCTGTCTGCTTCTCGCTGCTCCGCACCCTCCAAAACCAACAGAAACCACACGAATAAATCAAGGCTTCATTAGCCCCGCGAGGTGTCGAAACCGGAGCGGTGAGAGAGCGGCCCCAGGATTCCCTACGGGATCTGCTCCCAGCAGGTCCCACAGGGACAGGAGAAGGGACCCGGGATATTTGTCCTTCCTCTGGCACGGTGACAACAGCTCCCGAGAGAGGCAGGAGAGGAGAGCACATCCATCTGGGATGCCCGAGCCCGAGCCCTCCTGCTGCCATCCCAGCCCGCTTTATCCACCTCCCCATCCTCCTGCTGCCATCCCAACCCGCTTTTTCCACCTCCTCATCCTCCTGCTGCCATCCCAGCCCGTTTTATCCACCTCCGAGCCCTCCTGCTGCCATCCCAGCCTGTTTTATCCACCTCCATCTCCCACCAAGCCCGCCTCATCCCGGGTTTTCCCTGCACTCTCCGCTCTGTATCCACAGCCCGGCCCCGTTCTCGCCAGTTCGCTCTTCCCTGCAGCGAGGGAAAGAGGGAAAGGGGAGTTCCAGCGCCCAAACCTCAAGGTCCTTCTGAGAGCTCTCTCCTGCCGCAGAAAGTCCCTTCATCATCCCTGAGATTCACATAAAAGAGGCTGAGGTTAATATTGGAGAAGCCAAACTATAAAGTGAGAATTAAGCTTTAGCCTAAATAAATCATCGCCTCCGAGGCCGGCTCTGCGGCTGGGTGGGCAGGGAAGGGGGGAAGCCCCTCGGACTCCCCGGGACTGGGAGAGAAGGGATGCGGCGTTTAGGGCCTGAACACTCAGAGACCTCATCCAGTTTACTGGGATCAACCTCCTCGCTGCTTCGCGGGGGGAAATCTCTGCTGGTTTTCGGGGGCTCCTGGAAGGAGACCCCCCCGGCACCCCGGGGCCGCTTCCTCCCTCCCTGCGGGAAATGTCCCTCTAATGATTCCCCTGCCCGCTGCTCTGCAGTTTGTCAGGCTGCCTGACTTCAAGCCATCCTGCATCTGTTTCGCCTAGAGAGCCACGCTCGCCTACATTTTAATAAACCCTATAATTTACACATTTCCCTCGTACCCTGTAATTTCACCACCCCGAGAAGGGAGAAAGCGCAGAGCTGGGAGCAGCTTGCCGAGAGCGCTGCCAGAGAATCAAGAAATAAGTAGAAGGGCTTAAATCTGCAGCAGTAAAATAATCCAGGGGAGGGAGCCAACAATGACTGAAAAATAAACATCTCCCCCCGCGCAAGCCCGCGGCCAGCCCCGCTCCTCGCAGCCCGGCGCTGCCAAGAGCTCGGCTGAGCTGGGAAACGCGCCCGAGGACTCCGGGAAAAAAATGGATGTGGGTTATATGGAGCCCTTTTATAAGGCAACGGTTAGCGGCAACTAAGTTTAAATTTATATGTTCAATAAAGTCTCTTCCCCCCACCGCCACCCCATTCCAAGTGCCAGAACCACTCAAGGAAGCCGACACACGCTTCCCATTTGAAAATGTGTTATTTGAGCATTTTTATTCTCCGCTTTTGTTCTCGGGGCTGCAGCCCCTGCGAAGGCGAGGGGGGGCATTTCTGCCCGAGATCAAAGCGGCCCCGTGTATACACACACTCGTGCAAATTATGTATTTGTGATCAAGTAACGCGGCATCAGGAAAAGCCAGGCGGGCATGTGGGAGAGTGAGATATTTACACAGGCCTGGCCAGAGGCAGAGGCATTATTTTAAGTGTTTTTGGCCGGTGCCAAGTCATCTGTTCACATATCCGTGTGTGCGCGTAAAGATGATGGAGAGAGCAGCTCGCCAGAGCCAGGAAATTCAGCATGAACCCCCCAAATTCCCGAGTGCGTTTTGCCGGGGCTCCTGACACGCTCCAGATCTGGGTGTCCCGGTTCGGAGTCGCTGTCCCAGCGAGCCCCGAAGGAGCAGGACCCGGGACGGCAGCAGCTCACTCTCCCTTCCCCGGCGCAGCTTTATAGCCCACATAAATGGATATATACATTTCCCCTATAAAGACACGACTTAACCAAAGGATCTCGGGTTCTTCGGCGTCGGGGAGAATAAAAATTAAAATTAAAAAAGAAAAGAAGGAAAAGGGCAAAAAAGGAAAGAAATCTTCGCTGTGCCGCGCTCCCCGAACGGGAAATGAAACTCTGCCGCTCGAGTCTGGGGGCTGGCAGGGTGGGGAGCGGAGGGCGAGGAGGGAACGGCGGCGTCTCACGGGCCCGGCTCTCCCCGCCCGCCAGGGACGGTTCCCTCCCGCCGGGATCGCTCCCGCCCGTCTTGGCCTCCTGGGCCAGGAGAAAAGCTCCCCCAGGCCACGGCGGGGGCCGGGAGCGCCCGGGCAGCCCCCGAGCAGCGCCCCGGGGTGCGGCGAGCGCAGCGCATCCCGGGGCAGCCCGGGAAAAGCGGCCTCGGGCGGAGCAGCCAAAGCCGGCGGCGCGTTTACGATGTAAAACCGCGATAAAACTCGCACTGAAACGATTTCGAAGCGGAGCCCGGGCGGGAGGGGCTGGGATCGATTGGAAATGTCCTTTGCAGATGGGTGGCTGCCCGAGGAGCCGCGGGAGGCTGCGCGGGGAGCGCTCCCCCGGGGATCGTGAAGCAGAAATCTCCGCTCTGAGCCGGCACCCAGCCTGGGAGGCGCAAACACGGCGGAGCAGCTCCGGAACGGGGCGCAAGGCGGGGAGAAACGGGGAGTCCCCCTGCGGGGGAAAGGGGAGCCCGACGGTCCCGCCTGGGACAGGGACTCGCAGCCCCGCGGAGCATCCCCGGCCCGGCTGCTGCCCCCGCTCCCCCTTCTCCCTCCGCTCAATCCGCATTATTATTAGCAGTATTTTATCCTAGGAAAAACAAACGTCTCCCTCCCTTCCCACCGCACGCCGGGGCGGGGGTGAAGGGGTGGCGGGCCCAGATAACAAAGCAGCTGGTGTGGAACGAAGTTGTAAGGAAATAATTGATATGTAATAAGGCTGAGTGAATCTATCCCAAAGAAAATATTGCGTAAGCGGTTATGATTAAACATGCCCGGGCGAAAGGCGCTCTCATAAAGGAGTAATGGAGCTAAGGAAACAAATGATCATTGGGAATGTTAAACACAGAGGGGCATTTCATCACACAAACATAAATTCAGCTTGAAAGAGACTTAACGGGGAAAAAAAAAAAAAAAAAAAAAAAAAAAAAAAAGAAGAAGGAAGCCCCCTCCCCCCGCCCCGCTCCCCTCAGGTTGTGCCACGGACGCTGTTTGAAGATGCTGGAAGCGCGGGAGGGGGAGAGGGAGCTTGGAGAGAAGGACCCGATCCGGCCTCGTGGGTTTAGCCCGGCGCAGAGCCGAGTCTTCACCCACGCAGCTCCTCCGCTCCCCAGACCCTCCTGGGGTCACCCCCAGACCTTCCTGGGGGTCACCGCCAGCCCCGCAGCTCCCCCGGACCGGGGCCGGATCCTTCCTCCAGCAGCGCTCCCTGCACCCCCCAGCTCCCCCATTTCCCCCTCCCCACCACGGGATACCCCTGAGCACGCAGCGCATCCCACACCGAATTCCGGGCCTTTCCCCACCTTTATTAAAAAGCAAGAAAGGAAAAAAAATTAAAAAATTATAAATGTTAACCCCAGAGGGAAAAAAAATAAATAAAAGAAGAAAAACCCAATTTGCCAGAGCCTTGCTGCCTTTTCACGGCGCTCTCCCGCGCGGATCGTTCCCGAGAGCGAGGCCGAGCAGCGCGGCCGCACGGTGGGAAAGCCGCTGGGTTTATCCCGGGCCAAAGCTCGGTTTATCCCGGGCCAAAGCTCCCCCGGAGCTGGCGGCTCCACAGCGTGCTCTTGGCGCAGCCCTGGGCGGCAGGCACGGCCAGGCGGCCTCGCAAATCCCTCAGCAGGGAAATGATTCTCTCTCCCGAGTGCTTTTGGGGGAGTTTTGGCTCAGGGGAAAGCAAGCACAGCTCAGCTCCCACCTGGCTGCGGCACCAGGCGCGGTGCCGGCTCCTTACGAAGCATTTAAAGCGATTTAAATTCTCCTTGTCGGGTTTTTCCCCTTTCCTGACCCCAGCTGAGGTGGGTGTTCGCACCCACGCGGGTTCGCCCTGCCGCTGCCCCGCGCCCGAGCTGCTTTGGGGGCTGCAGGAATTTGTTTTCGTTCGAATTAAATCCGGGCAAGGAGCGGGGGGCAAAGGAGAGAGGCGGGAGATATTTGTAAAACAACTTGAAATCGTTTACCCGAGAAAAAGGAAATCTGGGCAAGAGTTTATCAGGCAGTTCCCTTTGCCAGCATGTTTAAAATGTATAAGTAATTTTAAAGTGTGTCTTCACTTAATATATTTCCCCCTTTCTCCTTCAGATGACAAGGAAGAGCAGTGATTGCAAGATGTCTGCAGATAGCGCCCTTTAAGAGTTTCCACATTGTATGCTCGGGGGGGAAAATGTGTTTGCGGTTCCTCCGTCCCTGCCGACAGCTTTCCTCGAGCCTGGGTTTGCGGCCCCCATGGTTCGGGCTGAAGGGATTTAAATTACACCGCTCCCCCCGGCCGAAAGCGGGGAGGAATTCAGGGCTGTTCTAAGGGGAGAGAAAAAGATTTACTCTGAAAAGATGGAGGGGAAAAAAGCAACAAATTTCCCCAAACTGCGTCCGAAGTGACTCCCCGTAAATCCGGGTTTAGCGGTGGGGCTGGGTTGGTTTTAATGAGATGTTTTGGGGGGAGCATAAAGAGAATCGCTGAAAGGTTCGCGTTTGGTTTTTTGGTTTGGTTTTTTTTAGGGGAATAAAGCGGTTTGTAGGGAATATGAGCAAGGCACCCTGATCCTGGAAGAGAGTTGCGAGGGGAAGGAGCTGCCTGGCCTCGGGCAAAGCCCGGCTCCCGTTAGGCTCGGGATTAAACCCAGCGATCGCTACCAAATCAGAGCCGCTCGTCAGAAAAAAACAACAACAAAAAAACAAACCACACCCGCAACTTTTTTCTTTTTATCTCCCCTTTGGAAAAGGAGGCGAATTCCCTGTTTTCCGCGCAGAAAACATTTCTCTTTTCCTCTCCACCTAATTTAAATCCCCAATCTCGCCACGTGCTTGCTGGGACAAACCCGGCGGTGCTTTTGGCCAGGGAGAGTTCCCGGGCAGGACGGAGCGTCTGGAGAGTTTTCACAGCACTTTCTCCATCTCGGGGATGTTTCCTTTCTGGTTTTCCCCTTGGCTCTTCAAAATGGGGTGCGGGCAGCGCCCTCCGACCACCCTCAGCTCATTTAAAGCTTTGCAACAACTTTTAAAGCCAAAAGTGGAACGGGTTCAGCTCTTTCCTTCGGCTGCGTGGCGAATATTAAGATTATCTGGGGAAATTAGCCGGGCTTTCTGCAGGACGAGCCTCGCAAAGAGCGGGATGCAGAGAATTGCCCTGGCCTCCAGGAAAATCTGTTTTCTCGGAGCAGGCAGCAGCGGCAGGCAGGAATTTGCTTGGGCTGAGGCACCTACAGCGGGACCAGGCAGGAGGGATGGAATTTGGGAGCGATGCATTGACCCACGGCTTTCCCACAGCAGCGGCCAAGCCCCGAAATCGAGAGCAACCCGGGGCTCTTGCACTGCCAAATATTTGGTTAATTTGGTTGAGTTCAGGCGCAAACATCATTTAGGAGGCTGAATTCGTTTTATCCGCACTCGGGCGAATGTAAGCCAGAAGTTTCTCATGTTTTGGGTTTTTTTACAGCCTCGTCCTAACCCACCCCCCTCACGCGGCGTGGCACTTGTTACCGGCGCGCTACAAACTCGATGTTGATTCTCCCGTCCCCGTCTTACCCCAAATCACCCCGGCGCAAATCCTTTTGCACGATTTAGCTCAGTCCTACCACTGCTTCTCATTTTTGTGAACCCCGGGAAGTGAGCGCGGAGCAACCCTGAAGCTCTCGGGAAACGGGAAAATCATTAAAATGCGGTGGGGTTTTTTCCTGATGGATGGTAATTAATAACATGGGGAAAAAGAAAACAAAAAACCCCAAACCGACCCAAATATTTCGTTCATCCTCGTGCCCCCGAGTTGTTTTCTGGGGCTGGGGGGTGAACGGACCCCTTGGTACCCTCACAAGACCCAGATACATTTTGGGTCACCCGATGGACACACGGAGCCCCTGGGCCGGGGGGGTAGGAGAGAAGCAGAAATGGCAAAGGAAAAAAAAAAAAGAAAAAAAAAAGAAAAAAAGAAAAAAAAGAGAGATATATGATATATGGTATATGGTATATGATATAGAATATAGAATATAGATAGAGAATCTAGAATCTAGAATCTAGAATCTAGAATCTAGAATATAGAATACAGAATATAGAATACAGAATATAGAATATAGAATTACGGATAATTATATTTATATATTTATGTTTTATGTTTTATGTCTTTATGTTTTATGTCTTTATGTATTTATATATTTATATATTTATATATTTATATATTTATATATTTATATATTTATATATTTATATATTTATATATTTATAT
>VZUI01026355.1:0-25858 GCA_013401135.1 Cettia cetti | reverse complement strand
GGATGCCTTCTGATAATGGCCCAGCTGTTAAAACTGGGTGGGGCAGTGTTTCTTATCTCTTTCACCACCATCCTCCCTCGGGGGGGAGGGGCCGGTATCTGCTGATAATGGCCCATTAAGGCTCACCAATCACATGACACATTGCATCATCCCATTGGGAGAGGCTCCACCCAGTTAGGGGGGCCCCAGCGTTCTTACTTAGATAAAATCTGAGCCTTAGGAACACAAAGACATCCAGTTCTCCACTGGATTCCCAGAGGAAGGCTGGACCCGTCTTCCCACTACTGGATTTTCTACAGGATCATCTCTACTCCACAGAACTGCATCTGTTACTCCAGGAGGATTTACTTGGACTGCTTCCAACACCCTGACCAACAGGGTATCAGGTCATATCCCTGACTCTGTCAGGGTTTCTAGGATTATTTATTCGTTTGCTTTTTTTTTTTTTTTTCGTACTACTACATTTGTATTTTTTAATATTCCTAGTAAAGAACTGTTATTCCTATTCCTAAATTATAAAATTGCAAAATTATAGTAATTTGGAGGGAGGGGTTTACATGCCCCATCCCAAGGGAAACTCCAGCTTTCCCTGGTAGACGCCTGTCTTCCCAAACCAAGATAGGGTGGCAAAATACAGGAACAGGTTGCCCAAAGAAATTGTGGATGTCCCATCCCCTGGAAGTGTTCAAGGCCTCATTGAATGGGCATTTGAGCAATCTGGTCATGGAAGTGCCCTGTCTAGGGCAAGGAGACTAACTAGATTATCTTTAACAGCTCCTTCCAACCCAAACCATTCTATGATTTTATGATACAGAATCACTTTGATAATACCATGACCATATCAAATAGTTTTATGCTTAATCTGGTTGTTCTCCAGTGCCATGTATTATTCAGTACTAAGCAAAGTGCTGACTAAATCTGACCACTGTGCCCACAATTCAACAGCTGGTTCCCACAATTCAACAGCTGGTTCCCACCAGCTCTGGAGAGAAGAGCTGAGCACTTCTGAAGAGAGGCAGTTTGCAGTTCTGCTCCAATAGCCATCTCCATTTCTTGCCTTCTCAAGAAAAATCCAATGCAATAATTCTCCTGATGTCAAAGTAGTGAACACCTTTCATCACAGCTCAGTCCACACCTAGAGACTGAAGTATCCCATGCTGCACACAGAGAAAAACTGTTGAGAGGAAGGAAAAACCCTAAAATCTCTACTACTTCTGGAAGGGAAGAACTGCTGGCCAGTTCCATAATTTGTTTAAAAACAACCAAAGTTCACAAAGGTTCAAGAAAAAGGATTGAATTATTTGGTGTCTGAAAAAAATCTGTTTACTCACTTTTTTTCAGGTTGAGGAAGAGGTACTGACTTGGCAATTTTTAAGTGGTTCACTCCTTTAGAAAATGGTAGTGTTCCCTTTTTAAATGGAGTTTGTGCCACTGACGGTGTTACTACATCATTTCCCACTCTGCTATTCCAGACCAGCACGGGTAATCAATCATTTACTTATCACACCAGCAAAACAGGCTTTTCTTGGAAGGAGTGTAAAAAGTACTACAATAAAGCAATTTTGCCAATTTGAGTGTTCCACTTGACAACTATTTGCATAATAAGGTTTTGCCAAGATAAGAAGATTGGTAATTTTCAGCAGTATGGAGGGGATTGAAGTTTTTAAGCTTTTTTGCCCACTATCTACACACTCACAGACCTCCGCTCTTGATGTATGGTTCTTTTTAAAGTACTCCATCTGTCTCCGTTGTGTAATGAATTCTGTCACTCTCAATTGTGCTCCTGAGCACTGAGCAGTGGAAGGGAGTTTGCATTTTGATTACAAAAAGGTACCGTCAGCTCTTATTACAATGGAAAATCCATCTCCATGTGAAATTTTAAGGCACTTAGAAGCTTAGTCTCCCCCTCAGAAGCTGCCTGTAGATCACACTGTCACCATCTGACAGCGAGAGCACAGGGATGGGCTGCACTGCCAGAAGAGAAGTTCAGAGAAATGGGAGTAAATCCAGTTTCTTCCCTAAGAAGCTCATGGGAGGGATACAGCAGTGCTGTCATGTAAAAGTTGTTCCACGTGCAGTTTGTGCTGGAGCTCTGAGGGGCTATCTGGAGGAAAAGGGAGGCAGGAGATCAAACCTGTCAGCTTAAGTCTCTTTCCATCTCCTCACCCTCATGAGCCAGTTTATCTCATCCTGAGACTTGTCAGCAGTTTTCTGTTTGGGATAGTGGGAGGGCAGCAGAAAGATTAGCAGAGCTTTCACAGGTTAAGCATTAACATACTTTTAGGGGCTTTGATAGCAAAGTGCTCAAGAAGGATTAGGATGGTAAGGAAAATGTAGAACACGTCTGCACCATGCAGTGGAAAGAGCTGCAGATGCTGGGCTGGGGAGAATAAAATTCCTCAGTGCTGTGTGGAACTTGGACTGGCACTCTTGCTAAAGGACCCAGTAAACAAAGCCACCATAAATCAGATTTTTCCTAAACACTCTGCAAGCAGGTTTGCAGATTCAAAGTGTCCAGTGTCCAGCCAGCTCAATGGACAACTTTTAGGCCAATTTTAGCTCCAAGTGTGATGCAGGTGGACTTATGTGGATGAAGCAAACAGGTAATAATCACAGGAAGTCTTGGCTGTAGTGAGCCTCAATTAGGGTAGCTCAAGATAAAGAGGATAAAGAGAAAGAGAAACCCAGTGCAAACCCCAGACTTTAAGAGAAGATGTTTTGGTTTGCTGAGGGAGCCAGTCAGTGGATCCCATGTGAGGGGTCTCTGAAGGGGAATGGAGATCAGAAAATTTATCAGAGTTTTAAAGACAGCATCTTCCAAGCACAAGAATGGTGGGAATGGGACATCCCAACACTCCAAAAAACAGACATATCAGAACATGAGTCTGGCCATGAAGAAAATTCCTGACAGGCTCCAATGCACAAAGGTAACACTCAGGGGGCAGAGGCAGCAGGTTTTGAGCTAGAGTTCGAACTGCAGAGCTGCTGAGGTCCATTTCAACCTGAATTATCAACCAACCTTATGCATTCTCCTGGCAAAAATCATCACCTACCAAACCCAAAGAGCTAAACAATGTGGAAACAATGAAGACACCCTTTCATTCACAGTTCCAGAATTGTGTGTCCCGGGTCCATAGTCCTACATCTGGGGAGGAATAATCCCACACACCAGTGTGGGCTGAGAGCTGGGATTTTTCAGCCTAGAAAAGTCGCAGGTGTATTTTATCCATGTGTGTTAGGGATAAATGTGAAGGGAAGCCCTAAAGGGTGCCAGGTGAGAGAACAAGAGGCAATGGGCACAAATTAAAATAGAAGAAATTTCATTTAAACACAGCATTTAATATCTTCTTGTTTTGTGAAGGTGATCAAGCATGGGAACAGCTTGCCCAGAGAGCTAGAGGAGTCTCCATCCTTGGAGATATTCAAACCTCAGCTGAACACAGCCTGAGAAACCTCCTCTAGCTGACCCTACTTTGAGAAGAAGGCTGGACAATGCTTTCTTCAGAGAGGTCGCAAATGGAATTAATCTGTGATTGTCAGTGCATTCCTACCCAGCTCCCAGGCAGATGTGGACTTCCTAGTCTAGACCCAACAGTCTACTTTCCTTTGCTACCCCTCTGTCCTCTCGTTACAGTGTCCCAGAGAACCCCTAACTGATTGCAGAGAGCAGTAAGAGGAGCACTGCACAGTTAAAAAGCAGTGGTACCCAAAAAAGCAACCAGTGAAAGGTCGCAGAACACATGGGGCAAAATAAAACACCATCCAGAGGCTGCAAATGCTGCTGCTCACTGCTCTCCAATCTGGGCTACCAGCTGTCAAATTAAGGTAGGAACTGGCATGATAACAGTGTTAAAACTCCCTGTTAAAACTACATCTGTGCCTGCAAACCATTCCTCCACCCCTCCCTTTTAAATCCCTTTGTAAAACCCACTTTATGGCTGACAGCCTCTTATATACTTAGCAATAAAGAGGTTTAAAAGAAATAATCACAATAACTAACTAATAAACATTCTTCATTATTTCGAAGATGATAATAATCCCTTGCACTTGCATTGCACTTTACATATTCAGGCACTTTATAATCATTAACTAATTAGTCCTTGCAAAGCTCATCTAAATATTATTATCCTGTTAATGCAGAAAGAGAAGCTGTAAGAGAGAAGGTAGAGAATTTGCCTGAGGGCATACATCAAGCCATTTGCAGAGCCAAGATTGGAATTCAGCTCTTCGGCATCCTAATCCTTGGCTCATATTCCTCTTGCTGTCTCTGATAATATGGGCTAAATTACGTGATAGTAGGATCATTTTCTTTAATATTCATCCCCAAATGCATGGCGTAGAATATTACATTTCACCTCTTTGTTGTCCTCAGGATCACTTATTTCTTTCTCCCTCTCCTTCTGCACTGATATTTCCTCCTGCCTTTATATCATGAGGAAACCTTAATAGCACCCATGGCCAAGCTGCCGTTTCTGCACTGGGATAATGGACTTGGCCATGTTATCCACCAATAAAAAGAGCAGAATTTGGGCTTGCACCTTTGAGCAGGCGTAGGAAATGCCAGGTCTTAAGGGAATAAACTTATTGATGGTTCACAGACAGAAACACCATCATATACAGCTCCTTTGTTATTCCAAGGAGGGGTGCAGGCTGATTTACCCCAATACCTTTTATACCCCCAAATAAGTGTGAGGATTAGCCCCCTCCATATTTTTTTAGATAAATTGAGTGTGACACTGATCACAGAATCACAGAATGGCTTGGGTTGTAGAGGACCTAAAGATGATCTCATTCCAACCCCCTTCCATGGGCAGGGACACCTTCCACTATCCCAGCTTGCTCAGAACTCCAGCCAGCCTGGCCTTGGACACTTCCAGGGATGAGGCAGACACAGCTTCTCTGGGCAACCTGTGCCAGGGCCTCACCACCTTCAAAGTAAAGATTTTTTGTTTTAAAGTCTAATTTAAAACTTACTCTCTGTCAGTTTGAAGCCATTCCCCCTTGTCCTGTCACTCCAAGCCTTTGTAAATGGTCCCTCTCCATCTTTCTTGTCATCTCCTTCACATACTGAAATGCTGCAATTAAATCACTCCAAATCCTTCTCTTTTCCAGGCTGAGCAATCCAAATTCTGTCAGCCTTTCCCTGCAGTGGGGCTGCTCCATCCCTCTGATCCTTTCAGTGCCTGCTCTGGACTCCTCCAAGAGCTCCAGGTGTTTCCTGTGCTGGGCCCCAGGGCTGGGGCAGCTCTGCAGGTGGAGTCTCACCTGAGTGGGGCAGAAGGGCAGAATCCCCTCCTTTAACCTGCTGGTGTTGATAGGATTTTGGGATAAGATTTTTTTTTAGCTTATTTTTTCCTCCACCCAGATAATTATACAAGAAAACCACACCTTCACACGAAAGCATCATGTGGCAACTCTGAAACACAATGAAGGATTTGGGGTTTTTTCCCCTGTCACATGAATCCAGACTGTGGAAATTATTCCTACACAAGAGAGTAAGTGCTGAAAGTCTTCATGGTTGCAAAATATGAGTAAAAGTGCAGAATCATAGAGCAGTTTGGGACAGACAGGACCTTGAAAGACCATTTAGCTCTAACCCTCTTGCCAATGGCAGAGACACCTTCCACTAGAGCAGGTTGCAAGATTAAGTGGAAAAATGGGAAAAAATAAGTATGTTTTCATCAAAGAACATTAAGCACCTGATTAGCATGGTTAAGAAAATGCCTGAGCTAGGGAAAGAGGTGTCAGGGATGTATCATCACATGCCTGTCCCTGCTGTTATCCCCTCTGAAATTACAAAGAAAGTAAACTTTTTCCAAACATGGTCATGTAGAAACCTACCCCAACCAATCAAATTGGAGGCAGGTCCTGATCTCCTACTGTACTCTCTCAGTACATTCTCATTCTCGTTTTATTTCCTGCAGCTGTCATACTAATTCCCCAAGGTAATTTTGGTTAATTGAAAAGGAATGATTGCCATTGAAGGCACTCTTCCTAGCAAGGTAAATAATGTTTTTCCCTTTACCTTAATGTGCTATTGGATTTTGTTTAAAAATTTAGTTCATTTTAATTATATACCTTTTTATAATTGAAAAAAAAGGGTAATAAATTAAATTATTATTTTCCACACCAGTAGGGACAATTTTCTCAAGGAAATTAAGCTGGTTTGTGCCTGTGACTGTGTCTTCCATGTCTGCAGTAACACTCAACGTGCCCTTCAGCCTTCCAGCGCAGCCCCTTTTAACATTGATGAGGACAGAAAATCAGACTGTGATCCTGCACCCCTAAAGATTAAATCTGAATTAAAACAAGGTGGAATCACCATTCCTAGAAGTGTTCAAAAATTGCGTGGATGTGGCACTTGAGGACGAGGTTTAATGGTGAACCTGGTGGTGGTGCTGGGTTGGTGGTTGGATTAATAACTTTAATTATTCTGTGATTTTATGAAATCACCAGCCAATGATCAAATTTGAATGGGACATCATGTTTCTGTTGAATTATTCAGTGAAACAGAATTCAGGCTATCTTCATGTGGTATTTGCTTTTACAGAAAATTAATAGAAACTTAATACAACCACTGGCTGACCTACATGTCAGGCTACTCCAACCAACTTGAACAGGTTTTAACCTGATCAACGCCTTTAGACAATAAGTACATTACCTTGCACTGCTGCAGCATTTAAAATTCATTATGAGTCATTCAAATCACAAATTTCAGAGCCTCATGAGCTTTTTAATGTAAAAAAAAAAAAAAAAATCTTTTTTTTGAAGCTCATGGATGTATTTGTTTTACTTCCAGTGACTGACTGAAAATAACAACTGTAACAAAAGCAGTGGTGAATTCCCAGATAAGCTTTACCATGGTGTGGATTAACACCCAGGGCATTTCCAACAGAGTCAGTCTGGCATTCTCCCCCAACAATCCATGAGCCTGTGCCTTCAGACATCTCAGCTACTCCATGAGTATCCACTAAAAGCAGTTACATTTGAGGTTAGAAATCTTCTTTTCATTAAAAAATGGAGTTTATTGTTGCTTGGATCCTACTTGGTGCTTCCTCAGCCAAATGCTGTCCCTGCTGTTCCTGCTGGAACAACCTGGGAACACTGAGTGTTCATTCATAGCAGCTCATCTGAAAGGTGTTAATTGGAAGTTGAGGTGTGGAGGCTTTTTCAGCTGCTCTAACCTGACTGCAAGATTGGATTAAACTTGTAATTCCCCTAGCTCTGGAGAACCTTTGAACTAAGAATTGGGAAGGACTCAAAACTCCCTGATGGTTCCTAAAACTCAAGGTCAGCTCCAAACAGATTATGGGAAATTAATCTCTATTAAGAAAGAGTAGATAAATTAGCAAAATAACATTATTTTGTGTTTAGTGCATGTGCTTCCCATAATAAAGGGATTGCAATTTTTAAATACATTATCTCAAATGAAATCCATATCCCTTTGGGGAAATTTTGCATCTCAGTCCTGTATCACACACCCTTCATTTGCAGTTGTGTTCCATGACCACGGAAGCTTTAGGGTTCATCTTGAAGAGGTTTTTTTTGTTTTGTTTTGGGTTTTTTTGGTTTGTTTTTTTTTGCAGTGGAAGAAGCTTGTGAAGAGAGGGTGGAAAGCTGAGGAGAAATCTGCAGCAGCCACTGCAGAAATTATAAATATATGCAAGCCAGAGGGGCTTCTGATGGCAGGTGGAACAAATTTCTTTCCTGAGCTTCTAAAGCCTGTGTGCTGCATCACAGTCTGCAGTGATAACCAATCTCAAACACTTATCACAGGGTAGGATGAATTCCTTATTGAAGGAGTCTTTCTTTTCCCACTAGGAGCCCAGATGAATTAGTTTAAAGCAGGCAAATCATATTTGGATGGTGTAAATTAGTTACAGCAAATCCTGATGCTTTTTACAGATAATTCATAAACTGTTTTTTAAACTGAAGTAACACTCCACTCTCTTACTGCTTGTGTGAAGGCTGAGTGTGCTTTGCATACTGTGTCCTGTGTCTGGACCTGCCTTCCTTGAAGATATTTAGCCTTAAGGTGGTCACAATAACCACAGGAAATTCCCCATCTGTATTTCTGAGGGATAGATTTATTGTCCCATTTCTTTTGGTCTGCTTTTTTATTTCTTCTTTTCCAGAGCAGGCTGCTAGGATTTAAAGACAGGTATTTTTCCAAGTGGGCTTGTTACAGATCAGCTCTTTAATTACACCTACTAAAGAAGTAATGCACAGTGATACCCTGAACTTGTCCCTAATTAAAAATACTGTACTTAAAGCTTGCATGATTCCCTTCTGCTGAAATCTTTAATCAGGAGATGAATAAGACTCTGGAGCCTTGATTAATAACAGGACCAAATGCTGTGCAGCTGAAAATGCCAGGGTATTAAATTTCCTTAAGTCACCTGGTGTCCCATCTAATAGAGATCCTGGCAATGTTACTTATGCAATAGCACAGAATAATTGAGGTGTAAAGTTACTCGTCCCAAACGAGACAAATGATCCCAGTTCTCCTGGAGACAAGTCTGATGTGAATGTGTGCACTAATGCAATAAACAAGATCCCTTTGTAATTGCATCATTAAATGAAACAAATGGGCCTTCTTCGAAGTATTACCCATGGAATCCAGTGCACAGGTGAGATGCACTGAAATCCAAAATAATCTAAGCACAAGGGAGCTGGGAAAGCACAGAGATAAGTGTCCTAACCAAAAAAATATGACAGCCTGGAAAGTAAGGTGAATTTTCAAAAGAACAAATTATGCAAAGAAGGTAAAGGTGTCTGATTCTTTTACTAAAACTGCTGGGTTTGGATCAGAGAAAGAAACAAATACAATCCAAATATAATCCAAAGCTCATGGATATGAGCCTTGTTTTCCCTAGGCTGGTTTGAGAACAGCTGGTGGCAGAACAGATTCACAATTCCCAGGAGCTGTGAACAGTTAAAACTAAAATATTAAGAAGAAGAAGGTGCTTTCCTAAATTTTTTGGGACAATCTCCTCCTCTTGAAGAGAGCTGTGTCATGTAAGCATGCTTGGCTATTTCACTGCACTTAAAATAATGCAACATTATTACTTTAAAGGCATATAAAGGAATGAAAGTGGTAAGAAATAATTCCACAACGGGTCCCAGGTACCACTAAAACTTGGTTAAAGGTTGGGGTTTATGATCTTGGAGGTTTTTTCCAACTTTAATGGTTCTATGATTCTGTGATATGGGGAGCACTGTCACAGGAGCAGTGTAGAGTCCTGAATTAAGAACTTCAGAGGGGAGGCTGCAAAACTTTTCTTGAAATTTGCTCATTATTATGATTTTTTTTTTAGGAGCACACACTGAATCAGGCACCTGCATTGGTGCCCTCACCCCTGCAACTGATCAGAATGCGCCTAAACCTGAGTCAGATTGTCTTCCCTGGACAGTCTCAATCCAAATTTAGCATGAATTTACTCATGTGGTATAAGTGTTTGTTCTTCTAGTATCAGCGATCTGAGGGATAAAAAGTTCCCCTCAGCCCTTCATTAGCTCTCCTGTTGTGTCATATAGAGACAAACTCAGATCTGAGTGTCTTCACCGAAGTGTCAGGTGCAGGAGCTCTGGGTTTGGGATTTGGGAGGCAAACAGCTGAATTCCCATGCTGGAATTTTATCCATAATGTTTGCATTATCTGAGCTATCCCATACGGAGCAAGCCAGCACGTTTCAGTGCTGGGTTGCAGGTTGCAGCAGGTAAAAATGCCTTTATTCAGGTAAAACCCCCCTCACCCCATCATGTCCCCTCTGCTCTTGCCTGAATTAGTTTGTTGGTGGTGTTTTGTTCTTTTTTCTCAGAATGACCCACAATACACTCACTGAAGTCCCCACAGTGTTTGCCAGTGTTTGCTACAGTGGCAATAGTCCCTCTTAGCACCAGAAATATCTTACGTAACACATCTTATGGCCACATATGTCTTTTCAGAAACCTGTATATTAATAATTTATTCCCACCTTGGAATGCACAAGCTCTTTTCTTTCTCAGTTTCAGCTGATGTGATACCATTTTACACTGAAAATTATTACTCCCTAAGTGAATAACCTGGTACTTTCTGTTAGGAAATGTATTTGCAGCCTCACTACTGGGGTAAAAGCATTCTCTGTGATATCCTTTTCTTCCCTTGAACTCCCAAAATCTCCTGACTGAGCACCAGGCTATAATAACACGTGGAAATCCTGAACAAGATCAGTCCTGGTCTGCATTGCCAATTCAAATCCAGCTGCTACTGATCATATCTCAGCATCTCCCTTAAACCAGTGCTTTATCCACTTTTTAGTGTTTTCTGTAATCTTCAGCTTTTTCAAATTAAGTATTCACTTTCCAAGTGATAATATATCAAAGAGCTCACTGATTTTTTTACATGCATCCCATCAGCTTAATTCCCTTATCTAAAAGCTCTTGAATGTTATCATAAAAAATAAATATTTTTGTGGCTGATTTAGCAAATGGATGATGGTCCCTAAAAACAGATTACACAGAAAAATACAGATAACACATCACTATGAGATTTTGACCTATAGTTTCTAGTGTCTAGTCTAGTAATTCCAATAGGGAACAGCCCATGAATTAAAAGCTTCTGGTTTCCCCTGCCTGCAGTGCCTGCATACCCCTTAGCAAGGGTTGTAATCCTTGCACATACAATCTGAATATGATCCTTGAAAGACAGATGATGGGGAAATTATAGTGAAAAGAGTGGCAGCCAAATAAAGAAAATCTCTAGTTACTCCAGCTATAGATAATAGTGTTATTGATATTTTTTAATTTTTTTTTTCTTTCTTTTTTTTTTTTTTTTTGTGTGTGTGTGTGTTGCAGTGTAATAATTCTCTTGTTGTTTTGGCATAGGTTGAATTCTAGTTGGAATCCTTGCTTTAAAGACTGTGGATGTGTAGAAGCCTCGTAAAATGCATGATATAATGTGCACTTATAATAAATACTGTTAATCATGCTTATGGCAGAACTTAAAAAGGAGCCTGGAGTACCAGGCACAGGACAAATACCATTAGTCCTGTAATAAAAGTTTGGAGCTGAAGTGGTTGCCATGAAATCAGCAGAGTGCCAGAGATCAGCCTGGTGTGTGGGACCACAAGGAGGATGACACAATTTCATCCCCCAGCACTGGTGGAAGTCCCAGCACCAGGACAGAAAATGAACCAGGCCCTGGGGATCCCTTTTCCACTGCTGTGTGCCAGGCAGGGCTCAGACATGAGGTTGGACATCTGGAGCTGCCTCCCAAAACATGCCCACCCTCTTCCTGCCATCCCCCACTGCCAGGCTGCTGAGTTCTGGCAATCACTTCCAGTATGTCCTGCCCAGCCAGGCAAGAAATGATCAAAGAAGAGGAATTGAATAAATGTTTCTCTCAGGCCTTGCTTATCACTTTTAATAAGCGGATTTTATGTAAGCAAATTCATTTGTGTTTCTTCACTTATATTTTCATTGTGAGGCTTAAATCAATGCCATATTAGGGGCTGAAAATAATCCACTCAATGGTTATTACATTTATTCCTTCCTTCTTTTTTTTTTTTTTTTTCCTCTTAATGCAGGCAGCTTAAATACATAGATCACTGAGGAATTTGGCCAGTTTTTAAGAAATTAAAGTGCATGGAAAGTGAAGTAATTCTTCAAATGGATATGGTGGCTTGGATCAGCAATAGTGTGGCCAGCAAGACCAGGGCAGGGATTGTCTCTTTGTGCTGGGCACTGATGAAGGGCACACCTTGAAACCTGGAGATAGATTTGGGCCTCTCATTGTAAGAAAGACTTTTAGGGGCTGGAGCATGTCCAGGGAAGGGCAATGGATGTGGGGAAGGGGCTGGAGCACCAGGAGTGGCTGAGGGAGCTGGGGAGGCCAGCCTGGAGAAAAGGAGGCTCAGGGAAGACCTTATCAGTCTCCACAGCTCCCAGACAGCTGGGGAGCCAGGTGGGGGTCAGTCTCTTCCCCCAAATAACAGGCAACAAGACAGAAATGTTTTCAAGTGGTTCCAGGAGAAATTTAGATTGGGTATAAGGAGTAATTCCTTCACAAAAGGGGTTGTCAAGCATTGCCACAGGCTGCCCAGGGAAGTGGTGGAGTCCCTATCCCTGGAGGGATTTAAAAGATGTGTAGATGTGGCACCTGGGGACATGGTTTAGTGGTGTACCTGGCAGTGCTGGGTTAACTGTTGGACTCGAGGATCTTCAGGGTCTTTTCCAACCTAAGAAATTCCATAATACTACATCACAAAGATAGGAATCTACAGTATGGGCCAGTGAAAAATGGACAGAACTACAGGAAGGTTTTCCCTACTGCTTTCAATATTTAGGTTAAGATTGCCTTATGGATTCTCCTCTTTGTCCCTGAATTCTCTCCTTTGACCTGGCCAAAGGTGAGTGAGTTTTCCTGCACCAGAGATAGGGCTACTTCTTTCACCCAAATTTTCTCAAGTACCTCTGCAAAGCAGCACAATTGAAGATGCAGATGTTTCCTTAGAATGGTTGCTAAAGCTATCTAAGACTGCCTGCATTAAAAACTGTGGCTCCCAAATCCCAAGCCAAGCTCAGGAAAATGTGTGTCCCTAAAGACAAGGTTTTGGCATCACCAGATGATGCTTCAGGTCTTTCTTGTGTTTGGGTTACAATGTGATAATGATAATAATGCTTTTACCTTTTGTTTCCTCAGGTCTCGAGACATGAAGAGAGGGCACTTCCTGGCAGGGGAAATCCTGACATTTAAATGACTCTGTGACAACGTGGGGAGTGGAAAGTCATGGAGTTTTCCTGGGAAGCCCAGCCATGGATTTCAGTAAGGAGGCAGTCAATCCATGGACCATCATTGGTTAAAGAAGTTGGGCTGAATTTTGGTTGGCAAAAATTCTCCCAGAATTTTGCCTGAGTTAGTTCAGATCATAATTAACCATAAGATTTTTGAAGCCTAATAAGACTAAACCAAATAGCAATTACAATTCTATTACTTACATTATTCTGCTGTCAAAAAAGGAGAGGAAAAACACTCTGATTTTGTTTGATTTTAGCTTTGTATGTTAACAAAGTCTAAAATAATTTACCTGGGTTTTTTTCTTAAAAAAGTGTCATCTTGTCACACCTCCCCCAAAGAAATTACAGTATAATTAAAGAGCAAACACAGTGAATCAGATGAATTGCATCTTCAATTTGCACAGAAAATATTTGAACAAGACAAAAGTAAAGAATTTTTCCCAAGATTCACTGGACATAAGTGGCATCTTTCAACAGTGGAAAATGGAATTTCAGTGTCCAAATTGTAGTCCAACTATCCAAGTGTGCTTTCAAACAAATATTACATGTTTTTCCAGAAGATTTTAAAGCTTCTCTTTCCATCAGGAAGAATAGAATTTAAACATTCCAAGATTTGGCACTGCAGTTTGCAGAGCTGAGATAAACCAAGAAATTTGTAATGAGAAATCTGTCTGCTCTAATATAATCCTATATTAATCATTTAACAAATTAATAATATCACCATAATTAAACTCTCCATAAAGAATATGCATGTATTGGAGAAACTAATTGATTAAATTCTAGTTTTAAATCTCACCATCCATTCATTTCCTCTGATTTTTTTTTCCCTCTCTGTTTTGTAATATTGAACTTAGTCCTGTCAGAAATATTTTATCTCTCTGCTTGTTTGCTTCCCTGACTTTTGGAAGTGAATTTCACAAACCTCTCCATTTATAACTTGCTGTCTCCCCTGAAGACACAGGGCAGATAATGTCAACAAATGGCTCTCTGTGTGTTCAGTGAACTAGAAAGCAAAATTTTGTACCTTAAGAATGTTCTTGTTGGAGCCCAAACTCCATGAGGACTGTGGAAGGTTAAGTAAATTGAGAGAGTCTGTCAGTGTTACAGGGGCTTTGCTTTCAGTACCTGGGAGTTTTACTGAAAATGCAGCGCTGAGATTGGCAGAGCACAGCAACACTTTTAAGGTCAGATGATTCCCTTTGAATTTTAGCTTTGCTGAAAAAAAGTAGAAAACAACATGAATGAGGATCTGCTGTGCTTTGCATTTTGCTGTGAACTCCTATGTCTGGGAGAGAAAAAACAGTGACAACTAAAGCTATGATGTCTTCTTGCCTTGCCTTGCTTTTTTTACATTTATCTACATTGAAATGCTTTCATTTGTTTGGATGGATCTTTGTTATCCGTATTTCCTCATGTTCATTGGAACTTCACGGACTCAGAGAATCCCAGAATGGGTCAGGCTGGAGGGATCACAGTGGGGTCATCTGGTCCCACTTCCCTGCTCCAGGAGGGCAATCCCAGAGCTCTTGGCACAGGATTGTGTCCAGATGGTTCTGGAATATCTCCAGTGAAAGAAACTTCACACCCTCTCTGGATGATCTATTCCACTGCTCAGAAAGAAGTTCTGCCTCGTGTCCAGGTGGAACTTCCTGGGCATCAGTTCCTGCCTGTTCCTCTCATCCCACTGCTGGGCACACCAAGCAGAGCCTGGGCCCTGCTCTGAGCCCTCCCTGCAGACGCTGGCAGGGATGAGGTCCCCCCTCACTTTCTTTTTAAGGCTGAACAGCCTCAGCTCCCTCAGCCTTTCCTTATCAGAGAGATGCTCCATTCCCTAACCATATTTGCAGCACTCCACAGGACCTGCTCCAGGAGTTCCATGTCATTCTTTTATTATCTCTATTACCCTGGCATGAAATCGCTAAATTCCTGCCCAGTATAACTCTTAAAATATTGCATGGCAGAATCCCAAGTGTCTGTGCCTGTAAAATACCCCAGAGATCACAAAGGCAGCATCCATCCATCCATCCAAGGCAGAGCAAGACTCAACCAACAACCTGATATCAGATGGTTACTGAGTGCTGGAGAGAAGTTATGAATAAACGACAAAAAAGTGCCTGCTCTCCTCACAGAGTAATCTGAAATGTGCAACTTTGCTTGCAGAATGTTGTATTTCCATCCCCTCTTGCCAATTACTGAGTTAAGTGGTGCATGGAGCCTTTTAAAGACTAGAATTATTTTCTAAAGAGTAAGAGAATGTGAATCAAAGCTGCTCATTACATATTCTCCTAACTTGGATGGTGTCCTCCACAGTAGGCTGCAGCTACTGGTTATTACACTTTTTTTTTTCCTGTTAACAACAAGAATAAAAGGCTCTGAGCCAAAACCCAGAAATATCCAACAAGCAATTATAAAACCCCATCAGGAAATAGCTGCTGGTTGATTCTGCTTATTATAGCAACTCCTAATAACAACAATGTACTTCTAAAGTCAATTTGGGCACCTCGTGCTGGATGATGATATTTAAAAACACATTTTGGAATTTTCCAGGATGCTTTTCATTGTTGGATGTGGTCACAGAATATCCTCCTGAATTAACCACCCTTTCCTCACTTTTATATCTATTATGGATGTATGGGGAGACTTAATTCTACTAAAATAGAATGTACCTATCTATCTATTCTAAATATATATCAAGGGAGGAGGGAAAAAAAAAGGTTTCCTGTGTTAGACAGATCATTTTCTGGGAGAAATGTACTTTCCCTTTACACTGAGGAGTAGAGTTAGTGATTTATTATTGATCTTGACACAGAGAGCAAAAGTGTAACACAGTAGTTCTGCCACAGACTGCTCATTGACTTGCTTAAAGCTGCAAAATCTGTTTAAAAAAATCTGTTAATGTACAGTTCTGAAAAGAATTCAATAGTCTGATACAAATCCTGAGCTGGAGGAAACAGTCATACCTCCCACAGCCTTCAAAGGCTGCTTCGCATTCCTGCACTAGACATACCTTTTTTATCTCTCTGGGATGTATTTAATCCTGCCTCATCTCTTTAGCTCCAGCAAAGATCCAACAACAAAAAATCAGCATATTAAACACATGTCAGTTATACTGAGGATCCCTGAGACACATTTGGGCTGGACCAGTGGACATGAACTCCTTGAGGATGTGAAACTGTGAAGGCTGACACATTTCTCTGCCCATCATCCCCTTCTGCTCCCTTGCTCTTACTAAAAACCAGGCATGGAGGAAACTGCTCTGTTGCACTATTTCTAATTTTTAGAGCAAAAAATATCCATGGTGGAAGATACATATGTGCATGAACGTGGGTATAAATGACTTGACACTGAGATTTTCCTGTGAAGAAGAAATGGCATTGCAAGGATCAGCTTTCAAAAATGGTCCTGATGAAGCAGAGCTACTAAAAAAATTCAAGTCTGCTGGCTTCTGTTTTGTTGTGGATTTTGTGTTCTTGTTGGTTTTTTTGTGTTGTTTTTTCTTTTTCCCAAAACTCTAATCAGGAGGGCTCTAATGAGACATTTGATTTGCAGTCCCCAGATCAAAAGCACTTGATGCATGTGCAGCTAAAAATACCTGAGTACCCAACATTTAAAAATACCCTCTCTCCTCAGAAGCAGAACCTTAACATTTGTGTTACTCCATGATTTCCCTTGAAAAAGGGTGTTCCTTGAAGGCTTTACTCCTCTGAGGGTCTAAAATAGCAGCCCCTTTAAAGGTACAAGCAAGACAAAGCTACGTAATGTCCAGGGTAAAAAATGTGAGAGTTTTAGTCATGATCCTGATGCGTGCAAAGCTCTCAGTAAAATCCCAAATATCTTCAGCGCCTTGTTGTGCTGGCGTCACATTCAGTTGTTAAAGTTGTGGACCTAAGCAAGCCTCTTCATCCCCAAATTTATAAGCTGCTGGATATATATTTCATCCTATCTCTCATTAGCATCAAACTAATGAGCATAATTGAAGGTCTTGGAAAACTTATTTACATTGCATTGTTTGTAATTGCTGATAAATCCCTTGAAAAGAGACATCTGTTCCATATGCCCGGTGGGAATCAGAAAGTAACATTCTTTGTGTGAAGGTAAATCACAGGATATTAATAGATCTTGAGAAGGAACTGGCTGTGGAGGGATGGGGTGGAGGGAAGGAGTGGGCTGGTGAGATACAATGAGAGTTTAACCAAGAAAGCTCAGAAATCGTTGCTAATTGCTGCTACAGGGGCTCAGTGCTGCACACAGATTTGTTCCCCTTAAAGACAAGACATGTGGGTGGATGGGCAGCTCTGGAATGGGAAAAACACTGACTCCAGCTCCCAGGAATTGCCTCATGACCCAGGCACTGCAAGCAGAGTGTTGGTCTTGCAGGAGAGCCGGGCTGAGTTCGGGGTTCCATCCTGGGAAGTGGCACAAGGTAGAAAGTTGGCCACTTGCAGGGGTAAATGCAGATCCCCTGGGTGTGATCTCTCCACAGCTTGTTCAGATACTCCAGATGAAAAAAGCAAAGAGCTTTTGAGAGGAACAGAGGAGAGGATATGAATCCATACCAGGAAGAACTGGTGATCATCTTGCTCTGCTCTGCTCTCCACTGGGGCAGCCTCACCTTGAGCACCACACACATTTTTGGGCACCACTAAATAAGAAGAATATAAAGCTGTTAGAGACTGTCCAGAGGAGGGCTATGAATATGGTGAAGGGTTTGAGGGGAAGTACAAGGAACAGCTGAAGCCACTTGGTTTGTTCAGCCTGGAGAAGAGGAGAACGAGGAGAGACTTCAGTGGGATCAGCAACTTTTTTGTGAGGGGAAGAGGAGGGGCAAGCACACCTCTTCTCTCTGGTGACCAGTGACAGGACCTGAGGGAATGGCCTGAAATTGTGCCAGGGGAGGTTTAGTTTGGATGCTAGGGAGAGTTTCTTCCCCCAGAGTGTGGTTGGGCACTGGAACAGGCTCCCCAGGAAAGTGGTCACAGCACCAGGCCTGACAGCTCAAGAAGGGTTCATACAATGCTCTCAGGCACGTGGTGGGACTCTTAGGGTTGTTCTGTGCAGGGCCAGAAGCTGGACTTGGTTGATTTTTGTGGGTCTATTCCAATTCAGCATATTCTAATCCCTGATGATCCTACGAGTCTATGACTGAACCATCCAGCCTTCCCCACAGTCCCAGATCTGTGCCTATTCCAGCACAAAAAGTCTATTTACATCATCTAGCACCTGAGGACTAACAGAGTCCCACATCCTGTGCTGCTGTCAACATCAGGGAATGCTCCACAGCTGTTGCTTCACCTTCAAGCTGTGGAAACTGCCAATTTTAAAATTTTTAAATTTCCACTGATGCACAAACTCTTGAATTCTACCACATGATCCCACTGACACCACTTCCCACATGATCCTATGTCCTCTCTCACCAGAAACACCCCATTTCCCACCTCAGCATGGAGAAGGTTTCTCCTGTAAAACTTTGACAGCTTGCTGAAACACCCCAATCAAGATTTAGTGCTCAGTGAAGCAACTGCAATTCTGGTTCTTGATTTTATTATGTTGGTTTGATTGGATTTTTAATTTTCCTTAACATGTTCTTCCAGACCCTTCAATCTCTAATTTGTCCCTAGGGTCATCTGTCACCCAGAATGTGATGAGTGGCCCTGTTGGTCAACATCTCTCTGAAGCCATTTGCCATCAGAAGGGAACACACTGCAGGATGAGGAAAACCAACAACCAGCATCTAACATCTTGCTCAGTGACAATCAGTCCTTTTATACACTCAAATATGTATATATATATATATATAAAGGTTTAATATTCTCCATCTGTTAAAATCCCAGAGCTGTAGCAGAAGGCTCCTATATTTCTCACTGAAACATAACAAACCCTCTTCTTGCAAGTTGTCCAAAAAAATAAGCCAAAACCAAACCAAGAGCAAAACCTCAAAAACCTAAAAAAAACCTAAAAAACCTATAATACTTAAAATACTTAAAAAAACTAAAAAAAAGAAGACAAAATCCCCATACCTAAAAAAAACCCAACAACCACATCACCCAAAGGGGATCCTGTGACTAAATGTGTGTTATACTCAAAAAAGCCAAAGGCAAAGGGCTATTAGTGCACACTTGAGATCACTTAGAAAAGCCCAAGGGAAATGCTCCAGTATTACTGTCAAAGCAGCACACAAAGAAACTATGTCTCTGAATACCCTGAAGGGATGAAAAAAATGTTTAATAAATGAGTTTTTTTCAGAGGTCAAATATTAATGATTTGTGTGTGTGTTTTCTACTGAAATTTCATTTTCTCTGTTCCAGCCTGGACAGGGAAAAATATCAGGAGACAAAACTTTGATTAAAATAAACGAATCAACACAGAGCTGTGTGCCTGGGTGAAGCTAATGCATGAGATTATGGAGTGCGACAGCTGCAATATTAATAAGGTAAAGAAGAGGGGGGGAAAAAAAAAAAAAAAGTGATAGAAACCTCACAGACTGATCTTATTTGGCCTGATTGTTCCTGCATTCTTTAGGACAAAAGCCAGGAGAACTTGACAAAGAATGATCTCTATTATTCTGGATATTTTTGTTTTCTGTGGTATGGTTAAGCAGAAATGGAGAATGAGAGGGAAAAAAAAATTAAAAAAAGACATAACGCAATCATAGAATGGTTTGGGTTGGAAAGGATCTTAAAATAATCTAGTTCAACCCCTGCCAGGGCAGGGACACCTTCCACTGGACCAGGTTGTTCAGAAAGACAAATAAAGAAGAGATAAAGAGAAATAATTAAATAAGAATAAAGAAGAGTTAAAAATGTAATTAAAGAACTAATCCTGGAGGGAGGACAATGTGAGCACAGATGGTAAAAAGTGAGGTTGGAAAGGAAAAGAGGAAGACTGGAGGCTGCAAATATTGAGGCTGACAGGCAGAGAGCAGAGGAGGGAGGGATGCTGCTTGTGTCAGGGAATCCTTCCTCTGTGGTGTGAGCCCTGTCCAGGCTAAGTTAGGGCTGCAGGATTTGTGGCTGCACAGGGCTGATGGCAAAGTCTCCCTGTGCACCTGGCTCTGCCTGGCAGTTTGTAATAATGAGATTCATTAGCGCGGCGTGCTCCACTGGAAACGCTTCCAAAGGTTTAATCAGAGCCACACAAATGAGTATTTACTTAGGTAGCACTTCATTAGCTGCTCCTGCCCTGCTGTGCAATGTGGGATAAATTACTGCCTGGCACCCAAACTGCCTGCCCTGCTCATCATGCCACCCTGCTGGCCATCAGCTGCAGGGGATTCTGCTTAAAAACTGAAAAGATACCAGGCCTAAAAAAAAAAAAAAAAAAAAAAAAAAAAAAATAAAAAAAAAAAAAAAAAAAAAAAAAAAAAATAATAAAAAAAAAAAAAAATAAAAAATGTGTGCAACATTTCGATTTCCAGGCACTGAATTTATGGCCTGTATAGCAGAATGTGGTATGTGCCAGAGAGGGAACCAAATCTCCTCTTCTAGGTGACAAGTGGCAGGATGAGAGGAAATGGTGGCAAGTTACACCAGGGGAGGCTTGTGTTGGATATTAGGAAAAATTTCTTCCTGGAAAGGTTTGTAAAGCCCTAGAATAGACTGCCCAGGGAAGTGGTAGATTCACAGTCCCTGGTTACGTTCATAAAACCTGAATGTGGCACTTGAGGACATGGGTTAGGGGTGAACACGGTGGTGGTGCTGGGTTGACAGTTGGACTCGTTGATTTTAACATCTTTTCCACCCTCAAAGATTCTTCCTCAATTATTCCATGAATAATTCGATATGCATGGCTTGAAATTTTTTTCCCAAGCCTTAAAATTCCACAGAGCCCACAAAACAAAAGTGCCCTTTGCAGCCTCCCCTGCTTTCACTCCTTTTGGTTTTTATTATATTCTTTGTGAAGATTCCTCTCAACAGCACCAAGGTCTCCGGTGCTCAAGGCAGGAAGAAACCACAGGTCAGGAGAGGAGATCAGAGACCCAGAGCCTGGGCTTGGTCACTTTTGGGGGACCTGGGACCCAAACCTCTTTGATGGTGGGGAGCAGAAGCAGGTGACAACAACCCACTATTTTTAAACGCTCGTCAAGTTTTAAAAGATATCAGTCACCGCTGCTGAAGCCAAAATCAAGCTGGTTTGTACTAATGAGTTAAAACTGGATGTCAAGCCTTATATTTTTTACTTCTCACTCAAAATGAGGCTGTTCCTGTGTCTGTTTGGAGCTGACACTGCATGCTCCCAGCCTGTGAAGTGTGGCACATTCCTTGTCATTTATATTGCAAGGCAAAGGGTGGCAAGGAGGGGTCTTTGCACAAAGATTTGGGCCAAGACAAGTAGAAACTTGAAATCTTGCAAATTGCTTTCTGTGGGATTTCTAATAACTCAGAGTCTTCTGCAACCACTGAAATGTGACGAGGCAAACACAGACTTCATTATTAATTAAGCCTGTGAAGTGCAGGTGGACATTTTCAGCTAATGATGATGCAGGCAGCAGTTTTCCCTGCCCTGATCCACAGGGTCCCTGGCTGTGGTGGCAGTGACCTGGTGGACAGACAGGCACTAGACCTGGATTCCTCCTGGGCTGCATTGTCAGTGGATTCCATGGGTGAGTTCTGTGTGCTCCAGCAACTCCTGGATCCATTAACCTTTACATTAGGCAGGATGAGAGAGGGCTGTGAAATCCTGATGTGTATTGAGCCATTTTCCCCACAGCACCAGCTAATCACACCAGTTATAGGCACAACTACTCAAGCATAGGACTCAAATATTTCCTGAGGCTCTTCCATCCCAGTAGCAATTCTGATTTACATTCATTAGTTGGATGAGAGAAGACCTCAGGACAGCCACAAGCTGCCACACAACTCTTTAGGATACTTCACTTAGCTCTCAAGACTATTATTTTTGTACTATTTACACAGCAGGTTTTAGGCTGTTTCTGAGCACAGCACAGCCCCTGAAAACTATTTTACAGGGAAGAGTCACAGATATTGGATATTGGGAAATTAGGAAATATTAGGAATAAATTCTTTATTGTGTGGGTAGTGAGGCATTGGAACAAGTTACCCAGAGAAGCTGTGGCTGCCCCATCCCTGGAAGTGTTCAAGGCCAGGTTGGATGGGGCTTGGACCAACCTGGGACAGTGGCAGGTGTCAATGCCAGTGGTTGGAATGAGATCATCTTATTAAAGTCCTCTCCAACCCAAATCATTCTATCTGAAAAACTTGGGGAGCTGGGAAGATCTGAAATAGTATATTCAAAACCCCCCAAAAGGAAAGTGGTTTTAAGCAATATTAAAAGCTGTAGGAAGCTGGCTTTCCTTAGTACCGTTTAAATTTGTACTCCTCTGGCTTCAAAATTTCTCCAAGAGGGGCACCATGAAGAACAACCCTTCCAAACAGAAGTCAAGAAAGCACAAATGATTAAATTATTTTCTAAAAAAAAAAAAAAAAAAAAAAAAAAAAAAATAAAGTAGATCTCACAGTAAAAAGTGGTGCAACCATGGCCAAGATGAACACCATCATAGGAGACTTCCAGGGTTATTTTTCATGCTGTGGGTGTGAAATTCCAGAAAATCCTTGACAGGCACCCCACCATGCCACTGCCCAAGATTCTCACCTTGCAGAATAAATCAGTGCAGTTCCAGTGCAGGCTACTGACTTCAGCAATATTGAATCACACCACAGAGAAACCCAGGATCCGGACACAGATGGAAAATGATGTGTGATAAATATTCATAACCAATCACTGGGACTTCTCCCAAACTTTGACCAGACCAGTACAATCCTGGACTTGACTGGGAAAATGACCAATAACCACTTCCAACCCAGAGAAGCTGCCACAACCACCTAACACCCCTTAAGGGCTTCCCAGGGATCTTTATAGCTCGTGTCTGCCTCAAAACTGTAAATATCCAAGGATTTAGCAACATGAAGAAGCAAAGCATCCAATTCCATGAACACCTTCCTATGTCTGGAAAGTCATCTTCTTCTCCCCCATCTCTTTCTCATCTTACAAATATATTTCCCAAGGTTCCTCACTGAGCCAAAGCACCTCTCCATGCACAGACTTTTATGCAAATTATTTTGTTTATTTTTATGATGTATGTAAATGAAGTCTTTACTCTGAACATTCTTTATGGTGCTATAAATGTAAGAACAGATCTTGAATTAGCCCTTTTCATTGTCAGAGTGGCATTAAAACCAGCTGAGGGATTCAGAGACTTAAATGTGCAAGCAGTTGGGTATAAAACAACTTTTATATCTTGTAAAAATTAAGGGTGTGGGCTGAGGTATTTGAGCATTAAAACAGGATCTCTTAGAAGTTAGAAAAAACACATTTTTTCATAGCTAAATGGAGATCAAGACAAGAAATCAGTGACTGAAGCAACCTGTGGTTTAACAACCTCTTTCCTTTCAGTATTCCTTTGGCTGTATTAACTGGGAACTTCTAATGTGAGCTAAAGATGGCAATTCCAGCAGGAACTGAATAAACAGGATGATGCTCTATCACTTTTCTTGCCTTACTTACTCTGTTCTCTGCATTGTCACATTGTACCAAATAACCCACACTACTCTAAAAATAGGTTTACTTGGCAAAAATATATCATCAGATAAGCTCCACTTCTACACAACTGGGACAAAAAGAGGTGCACAGGTAGGGAAAAATGAGAAATAGGGAAGGACTGGAATAACAGGAGCAGATGAGGGAAGATCAGAGGCCAAGGACTGCTGTAGCTCTGAGGCAAACCCTTGACTTTGCCTCTAATTGTGTGTAACTCAGGCTGCTGCTCAAATACATTTCCCTCCTTAATCTGACTATCCTGAACATGGGAAAAAAGGAAACCATATCCCAGCCTTTTCCCACAGAGAAGGATATAAATTCCTGCCATTGGGACAGTGGGGTGCAGAGGCAATCAGGAGAACACTCTTGCTTTTTTGGTGATCAAGATAAATATTCCTGCCTGCAGATATTCTACACTTAACAAATGCCTCTTTGGTGAAGGAAGGGAGGAAAAGGTGTAGGAGATGCTGGACTTGCACAGTTATTCCCCATGGTTAAACAGTACCTCTAAATTTATAGATATAGATAAATATTTTCTCTTATTCTGCTGCTTTACAGCAGAATATGGAAATGCAAAGGTTATTTCATTCAAAACTTCCCCTCCTTTCAAAAAATCAAAAGAACACTGTTGATTCCTGTCCCATGGCAGGGGGTTGGAACTGAATGGTGTTTAAGGTCCTTTCCAACCCAAACTATTCTGTGATCCTGTATTTTCATAATATCAGCACTCTTAAATCTATTAGGATGGAAAAACAAGAAATTCGCTGTTCTAACTTTCTTGAGGAAACCCAAGCCTATCATATTTTTTCTATCACTGTGTTTTGATCAACACAATACAAAAAAAAAATCACCTAACACGTAGCAAGAAATAGGAGAGACAATGAGAATTTTCTTCTATAAACTTTGTTCTCAAATTGTTTGAGTAGCCAGGAAGGCTCTGTGAAGACAGCATTCCTAGTCTGTGCTTAGGATTTAACTGCATGTGCTAGCTGGAATAAAACTGATGTTGGAACTGGGAAACTGCTGTGGGAACAGGTTTGGCACAGAGTAAGAGGGAAGGTATAGAGGAGGTTGGATGAAGGAAAAGATTTGAAGATCTTAACTGTTTTAAGTATGAAAATATCCACATTGACATGGAGCCAGTGGTTCCCTATGCCACTTGCAAGGAGTAAATACAACCCAAAGCTCCTGTGAGGAGAATTGAACTCCCTGCCAGGTGTACAGCTGGCAGGATTGTGCCTTTACAGGGTGATAAAGGCAATTTGAATACAGAGTGAATATAGGCTCATGCACACAGCAGTCCTAGACCTTTCTGTCCCGGAATGTCCAGATTGTCATCTCTGCTTCTACTGGACCATGCTATTCTTGGAGACCTTGACTTTCTTTGCAGCAGCCCACAGCACACTCCTGCTCATCTTCCCAAAAAAACATCCTGTGCATGGACAACACTGGAAGTTATGAAGATTAATTTAGACTTGACTGCATAACCAGTTCATGTCTCCAACTTCCCTAACCCAGAAGAAGAGATTAACATATCTTTTCTCACACAGTGGTTGCTTCTGAGGCCAGTCCTAGACCAGGTCCCTTGGTAAGGTCCTGCTGATATTGTCACTGCTGGAGCCCAAGATGACTCCACTGTGCTCACATCACATCTACACTGCACTACCTACAACACAAGACAGAAATCCTAAGGCATTGAAGAGTGAAAAAGTCAAAATATTCTGGGAGGAGTCCCACGGAGGAGAGAGGCTCAGTGAGGTTGACGAGTATTCAAGAAATACCTCTTCCAAGTTCCAGAGAGCTTCCATCCCAGTGAATAAGGAGTTACATTAGGAAATGCTGTTTTATTGATGGAGAAAAAAAACTCAAGAGACATAACATCTTATTCAATATTTTTCTATGTCAAGAACTGCCCTGAACTGAGATACAATTTATTTTTGTAGTGATGAGGAAACTTCCTTCCCTAGACCTCCACCTCCTCTACAATGAAAACAAAACAAACCAAAGCGAGTCAGCCTAAGATTTCTTTACAGCCAGACAAAAGTTACTGTGGAAAATAAGAGTGAAGAGTTTGCCTGCTGAGCTATATCTCTGAGCCTGCAGTACAGAGGCCTGCTGTAACCTCTGTGGGACTCTAAATTCTTCCATTCAGAGTCCAAATATGGATATTTCCATGAATATATCTGTCACATCCACAATGGCAGTTGCAAAAGAAAAGAAAATCCTATTGCGCAGAAAGCATGGAAATGAGAATAACAGTGAAAGTGGCACCATTATAGCATTTAATGAGATGCCCTCACCTGGAATATTGTGCTCAAGTTTCACTGTACTGCCTCAAAATTTAAATGAAATTAAATGAAATGCCATGAAATAAAGCATAGTAGGTAGAAGGGGAGGAGGAGGCTGGAAGAAACAAAGGGAATTCTCAGAAGCTTGGGAGAACTTGTGCAAGAAAGAGGAGAGGAGAGGAGAGGAGAGGAGAGGAGAGGAGAGGAGAGGAGAGGAGAGGAGAGGAGAGGAGAGGAGA
>VZUI01026348.1:8635-43356 GCA_013401135.1 Cettia cetti | reverse complement strand
GTTTTTTTTTGGTTTTTTTTTTTTTTTTTTTTTTTTTTTTTTTTTTTTCCTGTACTTAAAGTAATCTGGATCTGAGGGTAATACATAGAAATGTCAAAGTCAAAACTGCATCTTCCAGATTCAGGAACTGCGTGGATACAAGGAGCCTGATAGACCTGGTGGGTGTTTCCTTGTCTGACCAGAGTTACTAAAGCCACAGGAATGAGTATGTATGACTTGGGTCCCTCAGGAGTACTGAAGCCTAGGAAGGCTCTTTGCCCTTGCTGTTGGCTTGACAGATTTGCTAAAGGTGGACTTTGCTGCTTTGAACAGGACCTGCTAAGAGTTCACTCATTGTCCTGGCTCTCTGTGCTCTAAGTTGCCTATTTAGCTTCAGCTGTGCTCTCTAATCACTCAGCCAAAACCAGATGATGGTAAGTGAAGGAACTACTTTGCACTGGAAGAAGGCTGCTGCTTCCCAGAGCAGAGCTATGCACTTAAGATTGTCATCTGCTTATTCTATCAGTCTGACTCAAGTCTGAGAAACATTGATTTTCAAGCTATATACTTAAAAAAAGACTAGATTTTGTATAAGGCCTGCATGATTGACTCCATAAACACCTGTGCTCTTCAAAATGAAAGGAGTGTTTACAGATTGCCTCATGGATTCCAGTCAGAACAAAGCATTAGTCTCCCACATCACATCTCCTACCAGGAAAAATATACTCATTGCACAAGTCATCTGAATACTTGCATCATCACATTAGCAGACCAAGACCTATGTGCTTCCTCAGCAACTTCAACCTTTAGTACATCACTTTTATCTCCAAACTTTTCCCCTTTCTACAGCTTCCATAAGGTGGCTGGAGCTAGAATGATAATTCACATCAGCAGGCAGTTACTTCACGTTTTTCCATAGCAATTATTGCATTTTTATGTCAAGGAGTTTACTTTTCTCCTGACATAATTTAAGTTGCTCATGGCCTCAGTGCTTGTCTTTCAGAGTAAAATGATCACTTTAACAGGTGTCCTTTGCATGAACTGGATCTCCTTCCTCAACCCCAGTGTACACTACAGTCTTTGGAGATGTGGATGCTTGCTAGATGTTTTGCAAAGATAGGGCATGTGGAGGGTGTTCTAGTGAGAGCATAAAGAGTTCTTGCCTAGCATTAGTAGTAGATCAGGACGTGCAAGTAATTGCCTCCGTTTTTTGTCATTGTTGGTCAAATGTAACAAAAACTGTTCTTGCTTGTGAGCTTCTGACAGTAGTAGAGCAAGTGGAATTCTGGTTTATTTCCAAGGTATCTTAATGTGAAAATGGCTTAGAGAGTCTCATTTCGACCTGCCTGTTTCACTCTTATCCTGTGGCAAGATAAAGGATACCATTTTAAAGTTGACAGCAATTGAGCCAGAAAAATCTGCTTAATTTTTGGAAGTGTACGCTAGGAAAAGGACACTTACTGGAGGAGTTTTATAGCTTTAAAATGTCCCATGAGGAGGTATTCTGCTGAGTGATACTATCTGTAGTCAGTGGTCTTAGAAAAAGAAAGTGGGTATTCATGCTGGGTTGTAAAACTTGGAAGTATGTCAGTGAACTCCTCAAGGCTCTGAAAATATTCTGCAGCCAAGGGATGTGGTTCTGAATTACATGAGTTCCTGATCAGGAAGCTTTGCTATCTAGAGGGATTAGGAAGTAACACTTGATCTCTTTAATCTCTGTGACATGCTGTGTATAAGGAACTATTGCAGCGGCATGCCTCTTTTGAAAGTGTGGAATTTAACAGCTCTTTGAAGTAAGGGAGAGCCTGTACCCAGTGAACATACTTCATTGCCTTTTGTACCCAAAATAACAGTATTCTGTGCTTCTCATATAATATCACAGAAGACCTTAGGCCTCTGGAATAGTTCAGGGTTTTATTCTATGTTGAAATATTTATCTAAGGAATACAAAATGTTTTTTCAAAACTTTCAGGTATGTAAAATAGAACTTATGCCTTGTTTGTGAGGACCAAACAGGCCAGTGGAACAAATGTTCAGTGTGACAAATGGAGTATTGAGCAAGAGGAAAAATAAAATAAGAGCAGGCAAGTACTAGGGTGGTTTTTCTGCTGAAAGGGAACAGCAGTGAAACTTGATGTAAGCTAATTTGGAACACTGAGACTTACTGAGAATTCTCAAGTTTAAGAAAAAAAATTGGTAGTTTCAGAGTAAGAAGCTGGCAGCTGGGAAGTGAGCATGGTGTTTTTAATGAAGTGCAATTTTTGTCTTTTATGTGACTATTTCGTGACCTTTAAGAAATAATCAAAAATATCCCTGGCTTTTGATTTTTGAAATATGGTGAATGTAATTACAGGGCTCTTACCTATTATATTTTTTCTTGTATGTGTGATAAAAGAACTATACTTGCTTGAACAACAGGGGAGTAATTATACTTATCTCTATTTGGAAAACCCTTAATACTGTGGTGGGTGCTGCTACAATGTGGCCTTAGTGACAATTTGGGCTTAGTAGTCTGGTAAGGAAATGATTGTGTAACTCATTGAGCCATTTTACTGAGATTATCTTAAACAGTAGCTTTGAACTGAGGGGTTTGTTTAATACTGTCCAGTAGCTTAATGGCTAATGTCATACAAAAGCTGCTGCAAAGTTCTCTTTCTCAAGAAGAATATATTTGACAAATTGTAATTGATGCTGTGTTCCTTGCACATACATGAATGTGAAGGAATCCCCCTGAACCTGACACATTCTGTGTTCTGCCAAATTTCAAATAATGGTTTGGATCAAGTGCTGTGGCTCAGATCCCCTTCTAATTTCCCCCCATTGTTGGCTTCCAGGTTGCTGCTTTAAATTTGAAAAGCAATTCTGTAATTACTTGGTGCAGAAGTATTCATGAGAACAACAACAAGAAACTTACTATTGCACTGGCCTTTTTTTAACACCAGGTCTCTTCCTATTTTGTATAACTTGAGAATTATTCCCTTTTCTAGTTGTTATGTGAGTGTCTTCAGCAGTTTTGGGTCGGTTTCTCAATCTGTAAAGCCAGTCATGCTAATTACATTCTGTTCACTGCTTTGTAACAGTGTAAAGTGCCTTCCTAAATAAATAACAAAGCATAGCTGTGGCACTGGGAGTCTTCTAGAAGCAGAGAAACCTATTCTAACATAAAATGTGAAGATCAGCTATTTACTTCAATCCAAAGAGCCTTTAAAGGACATCCCTTCCTCCTTGCAATTTAAGCAATATTCAGGATTTTTTTCCAAGTCAGTTGCTTAAACTAAAAAAAAAACCACAAATACTGTTTATCCAGGTTACTGGTAATGCCTAATAACAGGAAAGCTCAAAACAAGAGCTGACTGAGGAATGGTAAGTATTTTTTCTTCCAAGTATTTTTTGTTACACTTGCAGTTTAGCATAAAACCAAATGCAGTGATGGAGAGGAAATTAACAACAGGGTGTCTCTTTTATTTCTGTCAATGTCCTTTACTTCAGTGGATCTCTGAGGCTGAAATGGAATTATCACCATGTTTTTGCTTTCTGTGAACTAGACTACTTTGTGTGGAAATGCATAAAATAAATGAACTGTGGAAGAGGTGTTCAAGCTTTTCCTCACGTTAAAAAACTGCAAGTACAGGTATGGGTGGAAAAAGTCTACAAGCTTTTGTTCTCCATTTCTGCCCTTCCCTTCCCCTTCCAATGGTCTCTTATTTTTGTAAATGGAGGTGATAGAAGAGAAGGCTAAGGACTGTCCAATGTAGGTTTCCTCCAGAGTGTATCTGCCCTGTGCATCTAATGGTCATGGAGATAGAGGCAAGCCTGGCTTTTCTGGCATGGACTCCTCCCTCCAGCATATTTTCACTGTGCAACTTTACATTTTAGGTTACTGCCCACTTTGCTGCCTAGTGTCATTCTTGCCACTACCACATCCAGAGAATAGTTACTAGAAATTGAAGGGTTTAAGTCACTGTATTTCAAACAGAAAAAAAAAAAAAAGCCCAATTCTAGGTGTAGCCAGGCTGACCCTGGCTAGGTGCTAGGCACCCACCAAAGCTGCTCTATCACTTTGCTCTGGAACTGGATAGGAGAGAATATGTATCAAAGGTTTGTGAGTTGAGATAAGGTCCAGGAGAGATCATGCAACAAATACTGTCATGGGCAAAACAGACTCAAAACTAAACCTAAACCTAATGTAAGAGAATTTTTTTTTCCACACTTTTGCCATTGGGAGACATTGCCACCACATTGCAATTAGGGAACACCTTGATGCAGTCATTGTGGGAAAAAAAAAAAGATTTGCTATTGACTATCCCTTTCTAACAGCTCTGCAGTAAATGCTGCTGCCAATTCTACACAGGTAAGTTTCAGAATAATAATTTTTCTTTTGAACAAAGGGAATGAGGAGAAAGACAAAACAGGACAGCAATCTGCAGAATCTTTGTTGTCTCAGGAAATGGCCTGTGTAAAACTAAACTGACCTGAAACTAAAAGGCAATTAATTACCTTCTGGGGAGACTACCAGGTGATAAACACCAGTGGTTTGAGGAGGGATGGGGGAGGCTTTTTAAGTGTACCAAAAGGGCTTGATGCATATTTTATATAAAATGTTACTGCTTTTAGCATAAAATAATTTTGTTCTGTCTGTCTTCTCTCTCTTCTGGACTTGGCCGGGCCATGTACAAATCCCAATCATTCAACAGTACTGGAGAGTAGATAGTATTTACCTCAATAATGGTAGTTTCTTTTCGATTCTTTCTAACCCTCAATTCAGATGATGGTTCGAAGCCAACGCCTACCATGGAAACCCAACCTATTTTCGATGGAGAAGGTAAGAACATCCCTTAAAATAACAACAAAATAATCTACTTCCCTCTCCCTTTTCTCTAGGATTTATGGTTCAGATGCTTTCTTTATCCTGCAAAGCAGACAAGCCAGTGAATCTCATAAGTTATCCAAATTTTAGAGTGCCCTTGGGACCTCAGGCATTTTCCCTAATCCTTTTACATCCTCCCCACTTTTCTGGAATCCAACAATAACACCAGTTGATCAGATTCCTGGTGTAATCTTGGAGGAAAAAGTTTGTCCCAGCAAATAAAAAAAAAGTGCATCCAATCAGAAGTCGCCACTTCCTTTAGTCTGTCCTTACCCCCTTAGTATCTCCACTCTTGTGATACTGATACTGAGAGTTTCATAACCTCTGCAATGTGTTACAGCTTCAGAAAAGGAAGGATAATGCTAAACCACAGCTTGTGAATGTTGACTTGGAAGAAAATTGCTGGGAGGTTTCTTTATTTAGCCAATGCTTTCATTGACGCACTCACTATTTAAGCAAATGAAGTCATTGTCTTGGGCCCACTTAATTCATGGCCCACCCAGGCAGTTTCCTTCTCAAATAGGCAATCTTGCAATTGTATTATTTTGGAGAGGGAATATTGGACCTTAGTCTATTGGAAGCCTTTAAACAAGGATAAAATGGCTGTCATCATAGAGGGTTCAAGCCTTTTACACATACAAACATAAATACCAGTGGGAATAGTGCTGCTTTGGTAGTGAATGGGCCTAGTAGCAGCTGCTTATGTCTTGCATTTTGCTTGGAAGTAGTGCCTGTTTTCTACAGGTCTAAACCCACAACCATTATAGTGAAGCTATGGGCTGAAGTATGAACCCCTCTGTGACTGATCTGAAACTGCAGAGCATAAGGCAGTGAGGGAAGGCCTATGCATTTTCATAGAGGACTGCTGTACTTCAGGCATTTTTTAAACTGGATCAAAGGCAGAAATGGAGACTACTGAGCAAGAGTAGGAGGTACTTTTCTGTTGATATTTCCTACCTTCTTGTAGAAATGGGTGCTGTGGTAGGATTTTATTGTTGCTAAAATAAACATATTTAATGGCAAGATGCTGTAGTCCTATCACTTAATATTAGGTGATCATAGATGTGTAACAATCTTCTTGTGAGCTTTAAGAAACAGCAAAGCTCTCGGAGAAAAAACACTCTCAAATAAACAAAGGAGATTGAAGCCATGCTGGCTCTCTCTTGTTTATATCCAAAGAAGGTTCCTCCTGGTAGTAAGCTGATATTGTATTAAATTACTGCTGGCAATCACAAACTTCTGACCTTTAAGTATCCCCCTGAGAGGGTACCCCTAGATATTTAAAGGAAAGAATGTGCCAGTAGAATGCAGGAGTGAGATGATGTGGTTAATACAGCCTGTTCAGAAGGTCCTTCTAGGAGAGTTTCAATGTTTTGGTCATTCAAATAGAATTGGACAAAGTTCTTGAAGTGTAGTGAGAACACCACCTTTTCTGGTTCTTCTGGTGACAGGCAGAATCTGAAAAAAACTGTTATTCTACCATCTATGAAAAACATTTTCAGTCAAAAACCTTCACATTGTAGGTGAACTCCATTCTGATAAATGGGCTTGGACTGAATGATGAAAGATTGGCTCTCAAAACCATTGCAATATATTATTCAAGACTTTATCTCCTAGCCTTTGAGAGAGAATGACTGGTGCAATGGCCTCCTGTTGTATTAGCCATGTCCCTTCTGACTCTGGAGAACAGAGATACAGGCAGGTTAGTCAGGCTGTGCCTTAATGAATAATTCTAAGTTTGTCACTTATATTTTGTCATCTGTTAGTAAAATAGGACTAAGTAGATTTCAGTGGTGGCTGTAACAATAAGCAATTAATGGTGTGATTCTTGGGGTGTCCTGTGCAGCGCCAGGAGCTGGACTTCAAGGATATCCCTTCCAGCTCAGGATATTCTGTGATTCTAAAGTCCTGAGCAACCTGGTCTGTTCTTGAAGCTGACCCTGTCTGGAGCAGAAGTCCCTGTCTGGACTAGACACCTCAGGATGTCATCCTGAACAATTCCTTGATCCTATCTGAGCAAACATGTTGTGATTCTTCACTAGAAGATTCTCCCAGTGTCTTGGGTAGGTCTTCCTGAGTAATGGCTTATACTTGGTGTCTGATACAAATGACAGAAAAGAGCAAAACAGCTATCCATTCACTTGTCAGGTCTGAAATCCTCATAGATGTTCAAAGGCATTAAAGTTCAGATCCTATTCCACTTCATTGAATTTGAGAACTGATGAGTTCCTATATATTCAAAGTCAGGTGGCCAGGGTGTCAACCAGAGCTGGTGTCAACAAGAATGGACAATAACAATGTAGATTTTTTTTTTTTTTCATGTTTTGCCTTTGGTTGCCTACCTTTCATACACAAGTGGCTGACTTTTTTCAAAGGACATTACATACACTCAGATGCCCCTGAAATGTGATACCTCTTGGACTTCAACATCCCTAAGATGAAGGTTCACCTTTCTCATGTTTTCATCTACATTAGAGGATAATGAAAAATCACATTTCATGTATAAGTTCTCCTCCCACTCCCTACCATCTTCCCTGAGGGCATAACAGAGTGGTGCCAGAGATAATGTAAATCAGATAACTTAAACTCTCCCATCCAAAGTTTGAATCATAACACAGCCATCTCTCTAAAAATTATTTCATATTATTATAATGCAGATCTTAGTGATGTTTATAGTGAATCTTTTTTTAGGACAAAATTCTCCTCTGCTGAAGAGTGTTTTATTAATATCCTTGGTATAGTTTTATGAAGTTATATTCCCTCCTGCACTTCTAGGCTCTGTTATTTTGTTTTCACCATCTGTTTAGTTTCCAGGTATAATAATTTCCTAAAGATATCTTCTTTAAACATCTTTTCTTTTTGGTAAACTTCATCTCTTAATTCAGTGGGCATCTACTCTTTCCACAGATCTGTTGTTCAGAGGCGTCTGTAATCCAAAAAGTTGTCCAGGTTACCTGGACTGAAAATACAGTTTTGTGGTAGATTCCAAGGAATTCATTTCCTTTTCTTTTACTTTCTCTTTTTTTCACAGAATTCCTTTTTGTGCACCTTTCAACCTCACTGAAAGATGTAGAGCATTGTGTTTTTAAAGGCCTTTATCCATTTTTCAGCATCTATTGACTTTGATTGTCTCTCCTTTTTCAGCTGTAGACATACCTGGTCCTTTTGGTGCAGATTCAGAGCTAAATTTCATCCCAGATTTATGAGTTTAAGCCACTTTTCAGGAGAACTACCTCAAATTAAACATTGGGTAAGAGCTAGGAAGAGGAGAAGCACAAAAGTAGAAATGGTCCATAAACTAAAGCATGTAGGTACACGTATTTATAGAAGCATATGATGTCTGAATGTTGATAAAATAGTGTAGTGAAACTGGCATATAAGGCAATTTTTAATATTGCAGCAGCAGTAAAAGTTCATTTAACAGTCCTTGTGAAAAAAATGCCCTGAACACAATTACTATAATGCCTCTAATCAGCGTGGCTGAAAATATTTAGGAAGGGTCACTGAATTATCTTTTTTTTTCGTGTTCTTGTAATTTATAATCAGTTTCTCTTTACTCAGCCAGCTTCTCCCTTTGCTGAGCAGATCCATGTAAATGTCAACAAGGAAGCAGGAAAACTCATGTGAAAAGTTCTTAGAGGAACTTAAGAAAAAACTCAGGATGTACTATTTAAGTTGTGTCCCTGTGGAAACAAATTTTTTCAGAAAATATCAGTCCTAAAAATGTCACTTGAGGTGCTCTAGCCTATGGTAGCAACTACTGCTTTACTCAGTTCTAATCAAATGCTGAGGTTATGTCATTTCTGTGGCTTAGGGCAGGTTCAGATATGTTTTGAAGTTGATTATAACACCTCAGAGGAGGTGCTCTAAGCACTTTTTTCCACAAATTTATGTTTGGATGTCTTGGTTAGTGCATCAGACATGCTTTTCTAACCAGAACCTATTTCTTTAACAGACTTCCTTTCAAGTCTTTCCAGAAATATCTTCATGTCTCTGCCTATTTATTTCGGATTTTGTTGTTGCTTGTTTTAGAGAACTGACTGTGGCCAGACCTTCTTGAGCTGTGAAAGCAATATTTAAGGTCTGGATTGACTGTTAAAATCTGGATTTTCTATGTACTTTTGGGGGAAGCAGCATATACTGTAGCACCCAATGCAATGTTTATGATCTCTGAGTCTTGAGGAAAAAGGCTTTTTGAGAATTTAGGAAATAGGGTTAGAGAGAGGAAAAAAATGTTTTGCCAGCAGAGATATGCTTTCTGCAACAGGAAGGTAATGAGAGAACCTTGTGGAAGAATTACTAATGGTGGTTCATAAGAGCTGGAAGACCTCACCAGGGGATGAACCTGTCTGTACAAAGATGATAGATCAGTTAAGGCATGATTGTAGCCAACATATTGTTTTCTATGAAGAGAGACTGAGAGAGTTGAGGTTGTTCAGAAGACACCTTCTAGCACTTTCCAGTCCCTGAAGCCAGCCTAGCAGAGAGCTGGAGAGGGCCTTTTTACAACAGCATGTAGTAATGGGACAAGAAGTAACAGCATCAAACTGAAAGTGAGTAGGATTTGATTAGGTATGAGGAAAAAATTCTTTACTGTGATGGTGGTGAGGCACTGGAACAGGTTGCCCAGAGAAGTTTGGAGCAAACTGGTCTAGTGGAAGATGTTCCTGCCCATGGCATGGGAGTGGGAATAAGATGTTTTTTAAGGTCCCTTCCAACCCAAACCATTCTATGATTTTGAGTAACTATCGTGTATTTTTACTAGTTGCTGCAGTTTGTTTAAGGCTGTTGTTTTTATTATTTCAGAAATCACAGCACCCACCCTTTGGATTAAGCACTTGGTCATCAAAGATTCCAAAATGAACAGCTCCAATATAAGGAATTCAGGTAATGTTCCATCTAAAAAAAAAAAAAAATAAATTATTTTAAGTAGTCTGTAGCTCCTTGCCATCTGTTCTTGTTTCATTCTTCTTCATTCAAGCTGCTAGGGGCACTTGCAGTCCAGGCTATAAAGTAATTTCAGATAAGGTCCTTTTTTGTGCTCAAAGGGCCATAATCAGTGTATGATGAAGGAGGTTTGTTTCCACAAACCATAACTGGGGAATATCTTAATTTCTTAATGTCTTAATTAATTTTAGCCCTCTGTCTTCTTTATTCTGTTTGCTGTTCAGCATGGATATATGAACAGATGCATTTGGCTGAAAGCTCTGTGCTGTGGTTTTGGTCTAAGCAGTTGCAAAACATACAAAAAGGGCTTCTTTTCCAGTGAATTCAAGATTCTTCTCTACAGGGGATATTTTTGATAGAGAAATGAGTGGACTATTTCACAACTAAAAGTGGGTTAATTACGTGTGGGCCTAAGAAAATGTTGAGATTGTTTTGTGGGTAGTGAAGTAGATGGGGGAAGACCCAAGCCTAAAAAACAGCAAAGAAGAGATCATGAAGATGAGTGGGAAAAAGGGAAACAGGAAGATATGAAGTCAGGGTGTAAAACTTGAGGTTGGAGATGCGGGTGAAATGGCGGAGTGGAGTCATTGAGATGAGAAGAAAGCAGAGAATCTGAAGAGGAGGGTTAGGGATTCTTAGTAGGAATGGTTTCTTTCTAATATTTTAACTGAGGTGAGAGAAATTAAGAAATTAAAGGGAATATAAGAGGACAAAATTGCTTTAAGAAGCCATGGGTTTACTTTAAGATTTTAATAGGAGATGCTACTATTACATATATTTTATGAAACTTATATGCCTAGAACAGCTGTTGGAATAATTTCAGTCACCTAAGCAGATAAATTGTGATATCTTGAGGTCCTCATCATCTGGTATTTCTGGATTAGCTGAGAGTATTCATGACAGTTCCTTTACCTTCCTCTGTTATTTCCAAGCTGGAGGGTGAAATCAGTGCTAGGTTGGGTGAAACTCTCTTGCTGCAGAATGAAGAGCTCTTAGCAAGAGGACAGCCAGCATTGCCCAGACCACAGTTTTAACAAGTCTCTTGAGCTTCACCTCCCAGCTGTGTTTGTAGCAGGGTGGTCTGTGTAGGATCTACCAGTGGGAGTCATCCAGAAACTTCAGATGATGTGTGAGTATCAGCATCCTTCTTTAAGGATGTCTTTCAGGGGAGAGCAAACTCAGCTTCTGTTTTTTGTCAGCTGCTGGGAAAACCAGCAACTGACAGTACACTTGAAGGTGTCAGTGCAATATTAAAATCCTTTGAATTGGGTCCTACCTATCTTGGAGTCCAACTTTCCTCCTAATACAGCAAACCTCATAACGGTATATGGAAAGAAGAGTGAGTGCTAAGAGATTGCAAAGGGACTTGGGAGCAGGAGGGTCTGTCTTCCACCCTTTTTTGGCCTGACAGAGCCAAAGTAGGCTGGCTTTCATCTTGTGAAGGCAATCACTTTGATTGTTTAGTCAGGAAGCTGCCTGATGTGAACTGGAATTTTATCCACAGAAGCATTCTTTGTGTGAGTTTACTTCTATCTGCTTTTTTTTCAGTTGTTTCTTATGTCAATTCTGTTACTCAAACAAAATTATTGTGAGTGCATGCTACAAATGAAAAAGAAATGATCTTGTGGAAAATTCAAGAGCTGTGTAAGAGGTGGTTTGTATAGCAAGCTAAAAGAAGACGTGGTTCATCTGACTTGGCCTTACTGATTACTCTGATGCTCACTTGCTGTAAGGTCTTGTTAAAATTTCCCCACTGGGCCATACAAATACACAGCCATTTCGGTTTCTCACAAGTTATTAAGAAATGCTGCCTAGAGCTATGGTTTAGGTGTTATAAATTGTGGGCTAGTTCAGCCTTTTTCTTTCAAATAGTGACACCTAGTCACCTTGTTTGGTATCTTTCATTCTTTTCATCCCTTGTAATATATGTTAAAGGCAATGTACAGTAGGTGGGATCAAATTGCAGAGAACTGGGAGGGATAATTATCATTTAGAATCATGTTTCTTCAAGTGTCTTCGAGTCTGTCTTGGCTGTAGATGATGAAATAGCTGTCATGAGATGGGCATGCAAAACTGGGGGATGTTTTTAATTGCCTTTGGCCCAACTTGAAATGCTAATGCTTAGCACATTTCCATTTTAAAAAATTATTTTTAAAGGGTTATGATAAGTTTTGCTAGCACAAGATTTGGATTCTTCAGTTTGTTGTTGCCTCAGCTGTATTGTCTATGTGAGCTTACACTTACAGCCTTGGAACAGATATAGCCTTGTATCCTTTTGCAGCAGTTTAATGGGATCACTGAAACTGGAAGTGAGAAAAGAGAAAAGACCTAGTAGGTCATCTAATCTACTGCCTTAGGACTAATGAATGTTTGTACTGTAAGGAGAGCAGCATTTTCTCCTGTACCATAAATGCCTTAGATAATAAAGATTTTATATCTTCCCAAAGGAAGCTGCTCTGCTCTCTGAATTCAATCTCACATTTTTTTCTTTTTGTAATATCCAGCCTAACTCTTCTTCCTATTCCTTGAAGTTTGTGTAGTGAAACACTTAGCTCTGATCTCTCTTCTCCCTGTGGTGATTATATGGCCTTGTCCTTTTCACAGAAGAGTGGTTCAGATGCTGCTGTCAGAGGACGTGTGCTGTTCTCTAATCAGCACTGACACTGGACATCTTGGAAAGCAAGCACCATCACTATGTCAACCATGAGGAGAATTTCGGAATTGCTATATGGAATCAAATTGCTATATGGAATCTTTATTTTGCTGTCACTGTCTCTGGTCAATGTTAGGTGAGCCACCCACCAGGCAGCTGAGCATTGCAGAGCTGGTGCCATCCCATGTAGTATATGCTGGCTGTATCCTGTAAGAGCTGCATTTGAAATCTGAGTATTCCGTCTTCTGTTAAGTGTTGACAAACAGAAGAGGTTCTTCTGAAACTGATCTCCTTTTTTTTGGAGCACTTACATTTTGTTTGGCATGTGTAAATCCTAATTAAGCTAGGGATCAGGAAAAGCAGAATGACTCCAGCCTGGTGATTAGAGCACTTGACTGAGAATCTATATGTCTCCAGGCATTTTGCCAGTGAGGTTTTCTATGCTCAGTAAAAAAGCTTTGCTAGGAGGGATTGCTAGTGCTGTTACCCCAGCCCACCTTAAAGAATTAAATGGCAACCTTTTCTCAGTAAGGTGAGATGCAGGTTCAAACCTTCTCAGCCAGAGGCAGGAACTGAAATATGAACATCTGGACTGTTGCACAGCAGAAAAATTGTTTTTCTACACTTAAAGAATACATTTTCTGATTATCTGAATCCTACAAGTTCCAAATTTTTCTTTTGGGGGCCAAGTAAAAGGTCTAGATCAACACAATATTGTTGTGGCAAGATGACAAAAGTATTTTTTGCTCCTTTCCCAAACCAAATCCAAATCCACATGTGCATGCACATGGATACCTGAAGCTAACTAAGACAGTTACCTAGCATGCTCTCTGTGATGTGTTGTTTTTAACACTGCCAGAACAGGAGGTGATTCAGGTGGGGTTCTTGCAAGGGCTGTTCTCTAATCAGCATGGCTGACAACTGTCTTTGCATTCTGCTTTTAGTGTTTCAGCCTACTCTCCTCACCCCCAGCCTATTTCAGCCTGCAACAATCCAAGTGATTATTTTTTCTTAAATTCTTAATCTAGGGGAGCGTTAGATAATGTTTTCCACTTCCAAGAAATCTAATGGCTGCTTGTTTAGGAGCACCCCATCTCCACTGAGAAATCCAGGGATTTTCCTCACTTCCAGAGTTGGGTTATCTCCAAATTCATTTGTGCTACTTAGTGATTTGGTTTTAGTTAGCAAGAGTTTCCAGCCTGTATCCAGCTTACCGTGACAACCTTTAAGAAAACCACAGAATGATGTAATGAGCCCCTGCATGGAAAAATAAACAGTTCTGGAGAAACCAGCAGTAGCAGCCTCAAGTAAATGTTCTTCAGTCACTGGAGTTTTGAAAATGACGTTATTTGAAAGGAAGAATGAGTAATATATTAAGGTTAGCAGCTGAAGACAGGTCTGTGTGTGCTGTGCCTAGTTTAGGAAAAAAAAAGAAAAAAATCCATAGCTGTTTGTTTCAAAATCTTGCTTGGTGGATGGGGACCAATTCCATGTGCCCTATCCTGTTCAGCTCTGGCATTCAGGCATCGTGCTGGAGTCTCATGATGGCATTCCAGTGACAGAGCTTTCTCCTGTCAGGAGCTCTTAGTGGACAGAGTATAACTGAATGAGCTTTGAAAACAAGAATGGTGGTATTCACATTTCTTTTTCTTAATTGAGTCAACTTGAAGCCCAAACTTTAGGGCTTTTCAAAGGGGGAAACAACTTGAAAACTTCACAACTGTATCTCCCCATCCACCTGAAGGGTAGTCTCTTAATTCTTGGGTTCAGTTTGTCTCCAGAGAGCTGCACAGTGAAGTGGCATGCGATTATATCAAGGGTTCTTAGCAGGACCCGAGTTCTTTGGTTCGTCTGTGTTCCTTAAGGGGTCTTTTTTCCCACTCGCAGGAAAAAAAAAGATGAGAAAACACCCATGGCATCCCCAAAAACATTCTCTCTAGTACTCAGTTAGAAAGTTACACTATTTTCCTGCATGCCTTTCTTATTGATCGGGGTAGTAATTGCCCCAAGGGTTAATGTACTCATGGATATGTTGCCTTATCCATATGGAGGCTTTCTGCAATCAAGTACATTAAAAAGGAGTCTTCTCGAGACTATATTGAGAATCAGTGTAGTTCCTCTTGATCAGGTGAGATGAACATATAATGAGACAGAGCTTGAGAAAGAAGCTCTTTTCAAGTTTTAGTGGGATACCCCAAAAATAGCCAAGGTTAGACAAGAGTTTGATTCATTATTAGGACTTTCCTTTTCAGAAGTGAGGATAAACACAAAGAGCTTGAATGCCTGTATTATTTCCCAGAGTGGGGAGACCTTGTACCTATGTGTTGAATGTACAGTTATCTGGACTTGGAGGAAATTTCTTCATACCTTGGAAATGTGGAACACTGCTGAGAAGAGGGAGCCCAGGCAGATTCAGTTCAGGTTCTTGGAAAGCAAAACAATGTTATTAATGGGGTTAATTCCACACCTGTCTTTATCCTGTCTTCTCAGCCTTATTCCTTAGGTGTCTTGTCCTACTCTTGGTTTACAGCAATTTCCACCCTGTTGTTTAAAGACATGAGACTATGGACTTCTGCTTCTTCTGCTGCCTTTTTCCTATTTTCCATTGCTACTAAACTAGTTGTGTTAGTTTGAAACTGTCTCTCTCTCAATGCTGGTTCTGTTAATGTTACTGTCCAGGTATCTAATACAGGATTGTAGGCTCTTCCCCAAGATTTGTGGCTGGTTAGTGTTAGTCAGGATACTAAGAAAAGAAGACAGCTATCACTTTGTCAGGAAAGTAGGTTGGTTTTAAAGGGGCTGTAGTCAGGAATAATTGTGCTTTAGGGACATCTGAATAAGATGTTATGATGGCATTTGAATTGGAAAATTTTGGTGTCTATGGATGACATTCTAATGCTGACTACAGTCCTCCTTAATAAATTTTTTGAGCTTCTGTCTCCTCTGGGCATAGCACCTGGGATTGGTTAAAGGCTTTTGAATTTCTCCGTACCTGAAGAAGAAAAAAGTATCATTGATGTGTCAAGAACAAGAGTTCATGGGAGAGAACCAGTGTGTCAGAAAGCTTTTGTCTTTTCTACTGTCTCTATTAATGTATCCTCCGTGGTTCTTTTCCTGCATCTTGAGCCAGCCAGTACCTCCCAACACAGAGCTCCTCTAACCTGTCAAAACTATTGGTCTAAAAGTCTGTGACTATTGTTTTATCTGCCACAAATATTTATCTTCAGACCTTTGTATTAGTCCCCCCAGCCCTTCTTTTGTGAGGATTTGTTGTGGTTTTGTTTTGAATTAATTTTAGTTTAGATTCTGGCTTGATATCAGATAAAGCAATCAAATAAAGCAGAAGAAGGTCCTGCTGAGTATGAAATGAAAACTTACTAATTCCATTACATTTTCCCAACAAATATATATGCTCTTATTTGCTGAGTTACTGCTTCTTGCAACCCAAAATGAGATGTTTCTTTCTTACTTATTATCCCTCCCTTCCCTCTGGCTCCATCTGTGGTGCAGGCATCCTTTCCTGTCTTGGCTGCAGCTTGGGAGGCCTCTGTCTCTTCTTCCCTTCTGGAAGTTCTGAGAAGGATGATATGTGTGATGCCCAAGGGTGATTCTCCCACGGTCTCAGTGTGACAGGTGTGTGTGGTGAGGAAGGGGGTATGTAGGAGAGAACAGAAGCAGGGGGAATGGAAGAATCTAGGACCAGGACCCTTCCCAGACAGCCAGCAAACAAAGTCATAAATAACATGCCATTGGGGACCAGTTAATCTGCTCTATGAAAAGGTGCAAAGTATACAAGTGGGAAAAATAACATTGTATAATAATCAGCATGCAACCATAGGTGTTAAACCATATGCAGCTAGGCAAATAAATGAAGCTCCCCCTGAGAGCTGTGTGATAAATCATTCCCAAAGAATTCAGTCACTCCCCCCTCCTTATCCCCCAAAGAAAGAAAACAAATTACTTTAGATGTGGAGTCATAACTACTATTCTGCAGCTGCCAGTTAAAGCAAGTGGACAAGGAGCAGTAGGAGAAAGGGGCAAAGATGTAAGAAGCTGGGTTAAAAGGGGAAATAGAAAACAACCCTGCATTTAAAACCACTGGGGATTTGGTGGGGAAGGGAAAGGAAATAAGCTCCAGCACCAGGTATTACCTGGACATACAGGAACAAACTGAGAGTGGTCAGTTTTGTGGAGTTTGTTTTGTTTTTTAGCAGAAGCCAGTTCAGATTGAAGGAACTGCATTGATTTGCTGAAGTAATTCCTTAGCAGCACAGTGCTCCTTGCTGTTTGTAGTAGCAGCATTTGGCACAGGCTCATTTGTGGATCTGCACTTCAGACATCCATTTGGATGTATGATGATGCCTGCAGAAAGGCAGTACATATTGACTCACCTTCCTGCCTCTCTTGAAATGTTCCTGTCAAATTCATCACATTTCTGAGGTACCACAATTAAGGAGGAACTGTTTCAAGGCAACTGTCATTACTAGCTCCTAGATAACCTCTGGAAAAGGTTTGGGCCTAGGTAGGCTTTTCCTGAAACCAAAAGCTCTGGTGGGGCTTGAAAGTGATTTGCAAAGAGACAAATGAAGAAAAAAAAAGAGTTCAAATCGCAGGTAGTGTATCCCTATGAGCATCTGCTGCCCACAGAGTTGTCCAAGAAGGCCATGAATATTGCCTAGTACAGCATAAGGCTGTGAAGGAGAAGAGCTGCATTCCAGAGCTTTGGAAAACCTTAACCCTCCGTGGGGGTGTCTGTTGGACATCCATCTCATGACACTGATGAAGTGGGAGCAGTTTCTCTGTCCCATGGCTGATGTCTGAATCCCATGTTATGCCATTGAACATCCAAAGCCCAGATATTCTAAGCAGAGGCAGCTGACTCTAGGTGAATATCCAAAAGTGAGTGCTAGCTTCCTGTCAGAGGCAATCCCCTCTGCCTCCTTGTAAAGTATGAAATATTACAGGAAAAAGTTGATCTGTCACTACATGAAAAGGCTCATCACACTATAAACCTGTCTCTCTTGCCTTCTGTGCCTCACCAGTAGTAGCATTAAATATAATGTTGCTGTGGGTAGGAAGACCAGTCTGAACCACTTTTTACCTGCCTGTGACAGTTTTCAAAGACTTTGCTTGGTGTCCTATAATTGCAGAGTAACAATACTGTAAAAATAGTGTGCTTGTATACTCTAGCTAGAAGAGGTAGGCAAGCTCTCCAATAATTGCAGTACTAGTTGTTCCAGGGACTATTAAAAACAGGTGTGGAAGTGAAAAGTTTCCCAATAATGCTAAGGCTCCAGTGGAAACACCTATTGTTTTTTTTGTTTTATTGAACAGAATTCCTCAGTGTGGAAAGAGTGCAGTGAAAAAGGAGTATAGGGAAAATGAATCTGTTCAGTGACAGGTGGCTTATGTCAAAGCTCTGTATGCCACAAGCTCACAGTGCTTAGAAACTATGTGAAATGGAACAGAGACATTAGAGAAGAAAAAACACAGACTGTGTAGCTTTTGTCTCAAAATGACAAGGGCAGCATCTAAGGTTGAAGATTTTTCTACTGCTGAGGAACCATCCTGATGTCAAGAAGTGAAGAGGCTGCATTCTGATATCAAACTTCCTGTTCGGACTATGGAAGCTGTTGTCATTGTGAAGATACTGCACAGGTACAACTGTCATAAAGGATATGGAGGCCAGGTGCATTAGAGGGGATCAGACCCCAAAATCTGGAAACATAAACCAGATAAAATATCTTCAAGATTTTAGTCTGTGTTAGCGAAGAGGTTGCCCCAATCATTGAGGATCTGCTGGAGCTTCTCAGCCTATGTGAGGAGAGCAAAAAAGACTTGAAGACATTCACAGGATATTTTTCTCTCTGTTTTAACCCAGGATCGTATCCAATTAATAGCAGCTCTGACACACGTAACCTGTTCCTAATGTGGCAACAGAGATCCCACTGTCTCTTCCGATTAGTGAACAGTTAATCACCAGGGCTTTTTTATATCGAACCTAAATCTCCTTTCTCCAAGCTGTCTGCTACTTGAACTACCCATGGGGAAGGAAAAAAAAATTATCTGCAGCTATCTTTTTTTTTTTAATAGAACAGCTATTATGTCTCAGAAGACTGAATGTCATCCCTAGACTAAACAAATTGAATTCCTTTAGCCTTTTCTCATAGGTCAAGTTTTGTAGACCTTTGCCTGTTCCCCTTGCTCTCTCATGCCCTCTTGCCAAACAGTCCTCCTGTCCCTCAAAGTGCTGTGCCCAGTGCTTGCACACAGGGCTGATTTAAAGGATCACCAGTACTTGATGCTCATTCCTTATGTGAAGCCCCCATTGTTGCATTCCACAGCTGGATTTACCCGTTTTGATTTTTTTGTTGTTGTTTGCAATGTCATGAAGCTGCAGACTTCTTTTTTTTTTGTGGTCTACCTAAGCTGCTGACCATTTTTTCCAAGTCTCGCTGTCTCACCAGTATTTCCTCGCCACGCGCTGGATTTTTCCTTGCTGGTTGTTATGGTTTGTACTTGTAAGTTGTGATTACACTGATTTAAAACCATTTATCAATGTGACTTTGAATTCTTCCCTGAAGTTCAGTCTGTAAATTGGATGCTCTGTTCCATTGGCCAGAGTGATCATTTAATTTGGTACAAATCTCATAGTAGCTTTCAAAATAGAGAACTTTTGAGACCTGTTGTCTTGGAAAGCATCTTTTTCTTAACCTGCTGTGTTAGGTAGCTATCTCGTAGTAATTGTATGTGGCTTGCATTTTCCTCATTTGGTTATGAGAATGACACAACTTAAAATATCCTCTAATGAACCAGAAGCTCTAATGCATTGTATATGAATGTGAAAATATTTGCAGTCTTTTTTTCCAGGATGATATACCACAGCCATAAAAAAGCATTGTTCTTTTTCTGCTATGCTTCAGCTTGTCTGGCTATAGCTCCAAGAGGGCTAGGACTATGTGACTGACTGCTTGTGAGATGGGATGGTATAAAGAGTCCAAGGCCTGCCTGAAAGGCAGTTAGAACTACAAGGACAGTAGCTTTCAACTGACAGGTTTTAAGATGTGCAGGTGTGGATTTTTATTCCTGTGTGGGTTGGGAACCCTGCACAGCACACTCTTTTCTTAGTTGGGCAGGACGCAATGTCCACAGGTTCTGCAAAATGAGCATAAGTTGCACATCAGAAAGTCCCTCATTTAGTTTGCCCTAATCCATGAGATGGTGCTTCCTTCAGCCAGTCCTCCTTATTTCAAGCTAGAGGGTAGATATTGAATAGGCTTCTCATCATATAACACTGGTGGGAATGCAGTGCAGCTTTATCTCTTGGAGCAGAAGGAAAATGGCAGGGGAAGCATGTGTTCCTGGATAGCTGAAGTTTAATGAGCCAATTGGAATAATTTTTGAAAATTATAACCCACCTGTTAAACCTTTGCATTGTACTTGTTCAGCACTGGAACATGTAGTAACATCTGCTTCGTCTGCAGCCAATGTCTTGAGAAATGAAATTGAGTGAGTACCAAGGTAAAGCAAAGACTGCTCAACTGGTACAGTATGGGAACACCTGCAGGGTTTATTTTTCTTTTTACCTTCACATTAGCCAGAAAACTCTGGAGGGACCATGATCCCAGACAGAACAGGGTGGAGTGGGTATCAGTACTGATGACTAACAGAGGTGTGGAGAGATTTATGCTATCCCCATGAGCTGTATTTGCTCAGCTGTTATTGTGCTCCCAGTAAACACAGAAGGGGTTGTTTCTCTCCCTCCACCCACAGCCCTGCTCAGGGGACAGGCATTAAGGGCCTATTTACTGCATTGCTTTGCTAGTCCTGCCAGCACTTAAGTGTGCGTGTGCATACTTAAGGCTTTTCAAACACTCTTTCCCCTCTGAGGAAGAAAGGATTCAGATTTGGGCTGCTGATGTAACCTGTGCTGAACTTGTTTTCTGCCCCCAGCTTTTGTAAGCTCCATCCTGGGATGAGATACCTGTTCCCCTGGAGTGGACCTGGGTTCTGTTGACATTAGGGCTTCCTTGTGCAATGTAAAAGCAGCTTTTAGCTGAGGTACATGCTGTGGTAAAATAATCAGTTCAAAGCTCTTGTTCTCTGCCACAGCAGTGTAAAGGCACATGAGAAATTGACCCTGTCTGAATAAAGCTCCCCTGGGAGACAGGCAAACACTTCCTCACTGAAAGGAAAACTGAGGCACAAAGACACTTAGTCCTCATGTTTGGGTTGGCACAGGAGATCAGTAAGAATTTGGCACTAGATATCCATGCTGCTCCCCTTTGTTCTGTGCTGCACTAATGCCTCACTGAGAGGAAAGTTGGGAGTTGAACAAAAAAAATTTGGGGGAGATGTGTTTGGGGGTTTTTTTTAAACGGTTTTTTGAAATTAAGTCCCTGTTGAAGCACTAACAATGGGGATTGGTCAAGAATTCTTCAGTAAAAGACCTTTTCCTCCCCTTGTGATGAATGCTTGTTCATTAAAACTGAAGCTTTTTGTGGGAATTCCATGGGAAACATTTTGCTGGTCCAGACAGAATTTCCGGTCAAAAGAAATGAGGGAGAGAGAGAGAAAGAGAAGGAAATCTGCCCTGCCTGGTATTGCCTGTAGCTCTGGGGTTAGGCTGTTCACATGAGTTCATTGGGGCTGGGCAGAAGCATAGAGGGAGGTTAGACCCTCTCTTGCCTGATTTGGAAAGAAGAATTCTATCTCTTAAGGGTGTAGGAATCTCTCCAAGGTGGTTGGTGTTTGTGACACAGTCTCCCTTTTCTTTTAAAAAGAAAAGACTTGGATGCAGAAGAGCAAAGTTCAAAAAATAATCTGCTGTGGTTGGATAGCAGATGTTCCCTATGTCCCACCATAATCATCCACAACATCTTTACAGCCACTGTGAATAATGCTTGGTGCTTTGGCTCTGGTGGCAATGAGAGTTGTGTCAGGAGAGCAGCTGGGGGAGGCTGCCTCATCCCCAGTGGCTGCACATAGCCCTGCAAGATGAGCATGAGAGCTGTTAAGCACAAACCTTTGACTAGATGCTACTAGACACCCTCTCTTCTCAGCTTTGTGGGATAAACAAGCATCCCATCTCTTTATTAACCATGTAGTTTATTAGACAGTCAGATGAGTCCCTTACTTCGTCCATAATTTTTATTTTTATTGTGCAGGCACTACATGTATGTTTGCATGTGTATACTTAAGGGACCAGGGATGAGAGACCTTTTTATGAATCTGACCATGTATTCCTCAGAAGGCCATTACTAGGAGAAAATAGTTGCATAAATGATGTGCAACTGCAGATGTCCATGCCCTGTTTTCCTACCATACATAGCTCATGGCTTCAGAGACAGTCAAGAGTAAGAAGGAACAAATAGTTAGCAATTTAGAGATGAGCAGTTGAGGTAAAATGGATATTTCTGCCAATGACTCTTCTGATTGTGTGTGTATACATTCCCTGTTGTTTTTTTTTTTCCTGTAACTTGATTTTTTTGTAATCTAGATTTGCTGTCTCATGAAGGTTTTGCTCCCCAGCAGCAGCAAGTTGGCGTTACTTGGTTTCTTTGCTCATGGTTAAGTCAAAGCAGAGATGGCAGAAAATAGTAGACTATGACAGTGCTTTTAAAATAAATTAAAAAATAGGTACAGTGTTATTATTTGTTGTAGGAAGACTGTTGTCTCCCACTGACTTGCTGTCTTAAATGTGCTTTCTCTAAGAAAAGTTTAGTTTAGGGAAAGATGGAAACCCCTTCTTTCTGTGCCTGCAACTCCCATTAAAAGGGAATAAGCTTTTAAGTACCCTGCATGTATAATAAATATATGCTGGTTTCTGAGATGACAGCTTAATTTCATAGCTGGCATTAAACTTTCTAGCTTTGCCATAGGCATTCACTATTCTCCATTAACCTGGCCTTGGCAACAACAGTGAAGTTTCCAGTAAGCAGTTTGACTGGAACAGGAGGACTTCAGTGTCCTGGAGCTGGGAGAGCATGTGATGGTCCCTTTGTTACCCATGAGACAATCTTTCATGGTGACACTGCATGCAGTTCATGCCAAATGTCCATTTAGAGAAGCTGATGGTATGGATTTCCCAGCTGATTTTGCTGGCCTTTGAATACCCAACTGTTAAAATCAATGTTTATTTTTTAAGGCAATTAAGTGCTGTTAGAATGGTTGCCGGGAGGAAAGACTCTCTTTGGGCACTAGAGCTAGTTAATACTTTCTACTTAGTAGACAGATGTCACTGAAGTAAGTTTCCACAAGGCTGTTGTCAGAGTCAATGTGTTTGCTATTCTGATCTCCTCCAGCTCAGGGAAGGAATGGTGGATCTGGAAGGGGTTCAGAGAAGAACTGTGCCATGTGGGACTCTTCAGCATGTAAATGAGATGAAGTAGGAATCTGTAAAGCAGGGAGGAACTTCCATAGTAGCTACTTCTAGATGTACTTTAGAACTGAGTAAAGTTAGATCTCCCTGTGGTTTCAGTTTTACTGCTGTCATCGTTAATGATGGGCTACTGAATGCTGGTGGCAAAGGCAGAGTTTCCGTCATTATATCTATCTGATATCAACTGAACAAAGCCTGTAAGATTTGTTTCACTCAGCCTTTAAACAGCCTTCAAACAGAAACAACTACCAATTAGTTATGTATTCTGGCAGTAAATGTGACTATTCAATTCCCACAAATTTCTGTTAATATGTGCAGAGAATTTTTTTCCATTTTTTATGGCATAGCACAAATGTGTAAATATGTAGATTTATTCTGTGTAATTTGCATACCTAACTGCAAATGTATGTAAAATTAGATACTAATTCATTAAAGAAATTTATTATTTTTTTCTCTTGATTTCAATAAAATTGAAAATGCACACGAAGTGTTCTAACACACAGAGAAAACATACTTTATTTTTTTTCAGAGTAATTTTACTGAGATTTTTTGCAAGACTCAAAGGACTTGAGAAATCTTGGTTTGACTTTTTGCACTCAGGAAGCTTTTGGGATTTAGATTGAAAAATTCGTGGAATGTAGTTTCTCTTTAGCTGAAGCTTTTCTTCCTTTTGCTTATAATATAATGATGACAGAGAAGTTTGCCCCTGCTCTTTTGCTTCCCCCAAGCTGCCTGAGTGATTTGCCTCACCTGATGGCCAAGAGGTGAATTGCTGTCAACAGGCTGTGAGTAAGTGAGGCCTTTTGATGTAAATGGTTGTTAGGGAGCCCTGTCTCAATGACTTTTCTATCCACATACATCTTGGGAACTGTCTTTTTTTTCTTTTTTTCTTTTATTTTTTCTTTTTTCTCTTTTCCTTCTCCTTTTCTGGATGTGAAATCTCTTAGCAAAGTGAAGTAATCTTAAATATCAGCTGAAGCTTGAGTTCCCTTTCAGTTTTTGTTGACTTTATCCCCTCCTGCACCTTCCCAGTCAAGTTTCTCTCTGCTTGAGTCAGACTTACCAAAGCTTAAAAGTTTTTATTCTGTGTTTCTGTTGTATGGGTTTGTATGTGGCAGAGTTCAGGTGTTCTTCACATTCCCAGCCTTGAAAGTGATCTGAAATGCTGGAGAGAGTGAGACTTTTTGGGGTCACTGAGACTCCTTTAGCTGCTACAGTTCAATTAGAAACCAGTAAAAATGCTTCTGGTACCCAGGCATACTGTACTCAGGTGATGATGCTGTGCAGAGCTGCTGGAGTTTCTTGTTGCATCTGCTGTTACCAAGCTGTGAATCGGCACCCCTTCTGTTCCCCAAATATGGAACAAAACTTACTCTCTCCAGCATAATTTATCACCAAAACACAAGATACAGCTAACAGTGTACCAACAGGCAGGCAAAACACAAGGAACCTGAGCATGTTAGCTGTGTGCTGGGCCAGGCCTGGGAGCAGGATGCCGAGGTTATGCCATGTCTTCTGGCTGATGATGCAAACATCTACAGATTTGGGGTGAGTCTATAGTGTCATTGCTGGTCAGTGGAAGCATTTTATGTATTGGAGGCTTGAGGTGGCTCTTGGCTGTGGCAAAGAATTACAAGTCTTGTGGCCTATTTATAAAAATAAAATTAAAAACAGTAAACTTAAGGGGAGAGGAAGGCTAGGGAAGAAGAGGACAGCTGTTTTTCCTGCTTCTGTTTTTCATCACTCTCCTAAGGATAAAAGTTAGAAGTTAGATTGTTATCTTTTGTTACCCTAGATTTAGATGTGTTTTCAGCTGTCTTGACTGCTTTCTTTTCCTCACTGTGATACTTTCAGGAGTTTACAAAGTTGAAATAATTTTTATAGTTGTCAAAGGGCCAGAATGCTTGAACAGTTATAATTGAGAATTTCTGGCTGTTGAGCCAAATAAGTCTTACCATCTTGCAGGTATTCTCTGCTTCTCCTCCCCCTCAGATGGCTGGTCCATGTGAGAGGCAGCAGCCTGGCACTGTCCATGCACCCAACACTCCTTTGCAGGCAGTGCTAGGGCTCTGTGTGCCAGGCTGGCTGCAGAAGCACTTTCTGGGCTTCTTCCTGTTCTTTGGTGCATGCCACAATGTTGTCTTTGACAATATCTTTGGAAATAGCCTTTCCTGAGTAATAGGTTTTTAAGGGACAGGGCCTTGCCTGCTGCTGAGTAGAAAGAGTGCCCTTTGTTTTCCAGGTGAGGACAACAGCAGAGAGTGCTGGAGCGGTGATGGCAGTGGGGGTCGAATGGGATACCCCATTCTGTTCCCTGCTGAGGTGTGTGCAGATGCTGTCTGTGCTGGATAAGGCTGTGTTAAAACATAACCTGCTCCTCTTGGGATCATGTTGGAGAGGTGCTCTTTACACGGAGTGTTTTGCAGTCTGGAGAAAGAGACGGAGGGGCAGGGCAGGGTGTTTGCCTCCTTTCTTTAACTGGAAAATACAAGTCACAGTTTAGCATCTCTCAGCTTGCAAAAACATAATCTGGGAAATGCTTACCTCATGGCTGCATTAATAGTGAATTATTTTTACCTGACAGTTCATTTCCAAAACCCAAGTGATCAAGAAGAGTTTTTCCTGCTGTTTCTGGCATCCTGAGCACCCAGCAGTCAATGTCTATAGTCCATAATCTTGTTGTGTCACAGCTAAATGTAGGAGAAAGCTCTCAACCTAGAAGTCCCTCAGCCCCTGAGGATGTAGACATACTGATGTTTGGTGAGAAGAAAACAGAAGCAAAGGGTTCCTGATGTGAAGGATACCCACATCTCACTGACCTGAGGAAAGTGATCTTGATCTGATTCTTTTTCCACCCCCTCCAACCTCCCTTCTGTCTTCCAGAAAAAGTTCACTCCTGTGACCAGGAGAGGCAGAGCGCCTTGGAGGAGGCCAGGCAGAACCCCCGGGAGGGCATCGTCATCCCCGAGTGTGCTCCTGGAGGACTCTACAAACCAGTGCAATGCCACCAGTCGACTGGGTACTGCTGGTGTGTCCTGGTGGACACAGGGCGTCCCCTGCCTGGGACTTCCACTCGGTGAGAGCTATAGGCAGGCCTGGGAAGGTGCCTGGCTGGAGAAGATGAGCTATAAAAAATACTACTGTGTTATGAAATCAGATCCTCACTCTAGAGCAGTCAGCTCTACACTGCTTTCCCTAGAGCAAGCAATGCTGTATGTGATGTTCCCTGTTGAGTGTTACTATGCAGCTCCCTCTCTATAGGAGCTGGTGGACATTAACTACGGTTCATACTTTTCTCTGTGTTAAGTATTCATGCAAAGCAGCCTTTTTTTCTTCTGGCTTGTTTTTGTGAGGTAGGAGGAATAGGGGCTTTGCTTAAGCATATAGATTATGGGCATGAACAGTGAAAAGACAAGTGTCTTTGTTGCATTATCCTCTGCTTTATACTTCCATGTTGCAGCCACTTGAATCCTGACCTGTAGGGAATTAGAAGAATGCTTGTTGTGCATGGGTAGATTTTAAACCAGAGACTGATTTTTTTTAAAATTTAGTTACTCTCTATTTTGAAACTACCTGAGGAATCTTTTCTCACTTGGAGTTTGGAAACAAATTGTGGGTCTGGCAAGTTGCAAAAACAGGCCAGTAAGAGCTGGGACTTAAACTTGGCTAGATACAGTGATTCTGCAAAGCACGGACAGCTTTGGAAAAAAAATCTCAACCTATGCCCATAAAAACTGGAAGAGGGCCTTGTGTTGTTTGTGGGTTTCAGCTGATAGCTGATACAGGACTTCAAAGTACGTTCTTCCTTCTCTTTCCCCTTCTGCTGCTGTTGCTGACTGTCCATAAACAGTCAGATGCATGAGAGTGGTATTTCTTCTGGAAGTGTATTGGTTTTCCCTGCAGTAAGCAGAGAAGGCACAACCCATTGACCCTGAGATTAGCTCAGCTGGTCAAAGCATAGTGCTAATAAATGACCTGGTTGTGGGCTTGATCCCTATATGGGCCACTCACTTAAGAGTTGGAGTAGATGTTCCTTGCTGGTTCCTTCCAGCTCAGAATAACCTGTGCTTAGTGACCATGTGATGACACTAAACCTGTGTTACACAGTTTAGCTTCTGCTGTTCTCCTTTTTCAGGTATGAGACCCCAGTGTGTGAAAGTGATGCCAGATCGAAGAGCACAGAGATTGATGATCCTTTCAAGGACAGAGAACTTCCAGGTTAGAGGAACAAAATCCTGTCTCTGCCTTCTTACCTTGTCTCACCTTGGGACTGCTAAGAGGCCAGAATATTGTTGAGGAGACAGGGGATTTTCTTCACAGTGCATGCTTTACCATGGGGTTTATTCTGTGGGGGTTTTTTTAAGATCACCTCCAGTTTCAGCAGTGAACTGGAAAAGGCTGGATGTGTTCTGGGTGTGTTTATTGCCTGTCTGCCCTTTGAAAACATTTCTGGGATTAGAATTTTCAGGAGAGAAAACAGGATGCCTGGAGATACCCTGGGTGAAGAATGGGCTCAACACTGAATGTTCCTTAAAGCCTGACCAGGACAAGATCCTTTCTCTTTAGCGAGGCTTTTCAGCAGCTTGATGCTCCCTGAGTCACAAAAGGGGACACAACTGCCAATTGTTGGTGGACTGATTTGCTGCTTCCTTACACTGACTGCATGGGCCAGGCAGGACAGCACCACAGTGTGCTAAGGTTCCTTACATAATGGTGGCTTTTCACTTAGCTGGACTTTATTCCTCATTTTCTGCCTGAGATATGTTTTATTTCCCACTGCTCCTTGTTTTATATTCTGCTTTTCCCTCTTAACAGAATGACAAGCATAATTTGCTGTTCACCTACCTTTTTTCTGCTAGGAACATTTCTGCTGGGCATTGGTGTTGGTGCAGCTCTTAAAAATGCTATCCCATCTGCCTGTGCTCTGTTTTTACCTTCTGTCTCCCTTCTAAGGAGCAGGGTGAGGGGCCTTCACTGACAGGTCAACCATTATTTTCCTGGGTGGGGACTGCTTGAAAGCACAAACTACCATGGGTCCCTCTGCACCATGAAGGAGTGGTGGATGCCAGTAATTCTGCAGAAATAGCTGGTGACTGTGGATCAGCTTAATGTTCTGTGAGTAGCATAAAGTGAGTTGCTCCTGAGCAGGTTATCAAAGGAAATGAGATTTGTTCCAGATGTACCTTGTATGTCTCCTAATTGTTGTCCCGCTGGCTCCTAACTTCAGACCTCAGACCTTTCTGCTTAGCAACTCTGCCCTCAGCAGGGCTGTCTTCCATGCAACTCCTCATTTTCATGAGTCATGTAAAAATTTCCTATTGCCTCCCTTTCACATTCAAAAGAAATCGACCAGTTGGGTCAAATATTATGTTGTGGGGTAAGGGGCAGGAAGCCAGCTAAATGGACTACATTAAGGCTCAATTCCTTAGGAAATTACACTAAAATAGAATAGCCTTACTTCCTTGATTCACTATCCCCCTCTCCCATTGCTTTACCGCCTATCCTTGCACTTCTCCCCTGTGTCTCCAGAAATCCTCTGTGAAAATCCTTTGCTCTTTGGCTTTTTCTTTGAGATTCTATTTCTGATCTTCTCCCTTCCCTTCTCCACTGAAGGCAGACAAGGTCACAGGAACTGCTTGATGCAGAGGAGGACACAGGATGCTCTGTAGCTTAGCAGTCTGGTCCCAGAATCAAACTCCAGGACAGTTGTCTTCTCAGCTCAGGCCAATTTCTGTGTCTGTGTAAACTTCAAGCTCTGTGTTTGGCTGCACTGGTTGTTATGATTGTTGCCCAGAGAAGTTTTGAATGCCCCATCCCTGAAGTTCTCAAGGCCAGGTTGGATGGGATCCTGAACAACCTGATCTAGTGAATGGCATCCCTGCCCCTAACAGGAGGGTTGGAAGTGGATGATCTTTAAGGTCCCTTTTAACCCTAGCCACATTCTATGATTCTGTGATTCCTATCACTGAAAATACTCCCGTCTATGGAGAGATGGGGAGACAGAGGATCTGATCCTGGTTTGTCTAACTGAGAAATGCTGTGCTGCAGGAACTTATGCAGTCTTGAGGGTTGTTTGATTAGCTGCTCTTGTGTGCAACACTGTACTAATGATCCAGAACTGCAGGGGGTGAGACAGAATGTTTCTTTTTTTTTTTTCCCTGCTCTCATTTCTTAGCAGAACTGAATGTCAGGAAAGATTCCTGCCTTAATTTGAGACTGATTGCATCATTTGCACTCAGTTCTCTCAGGGGGACCCCTTACTTTATTCCTCTTGTAGAGGTTTGCCCATTCTTTAGACTCTCAGAGCTGCAGGCAGTGCACTTCTTGGCCTGTGTGAAGAGACCCTGCAGAGGCCCAGGTGGGAAAGACGTGAGTTCAGATCCTTGCACACCTACACATACTCTTTTCACAACCTGTCATGACTGTGGCCAAAAGTAAAAAAAGAGAGACGGAAGGAAAATGTTGCTTGTACATAGCAAATGACAAACTGCTAATTCCTGCAGATGGTGAGATGCTGAAAGCTCAGGGAGATGACTTCTAGCAAATAGTTTTTCAGCCTTTTCATTACCTCAACAAAAAGCTCCTTTAAGTGAGTGGTCTACTCTGACTGCAATAGCAGCTTACCCATTACAATGCTGACGTTTTCTGGACCATATGCCAAATGAGTGCTTAGGGGTGTGCATGTGTGTAGTGTACATTATACAGATACAGGCTAGGTACTGTTGGTTAGCTGTTGCAGAAGACAAGAGTCTGTAATACTGCAAAGGAGGGACTTTTGTCAGATCAATTTGCAAGCTGCTTTCAGCTGTCAAGGGATTACAGTAAGTTTCCGGTCCTCTGTTTGTGGTACATGTTCTTCTTTGCTTATTCAAGAAAAGCAGAAAGTGTTTACATTGCTCTGTGTTGCTGTGGGATGTCGTTTGCTGACATCTGCTGCCCTAATCAGCTGAATAATTGGTAGTGCATTGGTAGTTTGGGGAAAGAGGTGAAGGATGTGGTGATGGATTCTCTGTCACATCAATTTGAGGTGATGGGTTTTGGACAACAGTTTTGATGGTAGTGTGTTAAGCACACCTGTAGAAGTTAAGCACACCTGTTCTTGGTTCCTTGTTCCTTAGCTTGTTCCAGGCTAGAACAGTTATCACAGTGTTCATGGGGTAGTAAATGAAGCTTACTTTAAGCAGCAAGAAAACAGCATAGATTGCCTTTTAAAGGTGAAGAGATGGAGAGATTCATTGTAACAGGCTGGCACTGTTTAGGGTAGGAGGCTCTGTCAGTCTGTGGTTATGATGGTTGGGAACTAGACAGCCTCAGCACTAAGTAATGGAAATGGTTGCCAAGCTCATCTTCAAGCCACTTTGTCCTGCTTAAGCCAGCAGTGACTGGGGATGACAACCACATACCAACTCAGTTTGACATATTTCCTCCGTAGAGTGATCATGCGAAGAATGAATTATTGTGGTAGGTGCTGGCAGACAATGCTTTCTGTGCCTGAAGAGGAGAGTGCAAGCAGCAGACCTTGCCTTGTGCTCTAGGATACTTTAATCTGTCAATTAGGGCCTCAGAACAGCCACATTTGCCTCAGAAGATGATCCAGGAGGTAATGAATTGTTTTGTAAACTTCTCTGCAAGTGTCACCATGGGAACTCCTGTCTGCCAGGCACTTCAAGCGCATCCCCGCAGTTTTGCTGGGAGAGAACTGGGTGAGACCATAAAGCTAACCACACAGTCTTCCTGCCAGATATTGTTGATGACCCTGCATGTGCCTGGACAAAAGCTGCAGGACAAATTGCCATGCAGAGAAACTCTCTCAGGGATTCTTCTGCCTTTCCTTAGGGACCGTGTTGATGGTTGTTGCTGTCTTAAAAACAAAGAAGGTTCTGACTGATCCTTGCTGAGTTGGGGTAGGAGACTAAGCCTGTGTGTTCTTGCGTTAAACCTCCTCTTTTCTTTCTGCAGGCTGCCCAGAAGGGAAGAAAGTTGAATTTATTACCAGCTTACTTGATGCTCTGACTACGGACATGGTACAGGCTATTAACTCAGCAGCACCTACTGGGGGTGGGAGGTGAGTCCAGAAAGCACGGCTGAATGCCACCCAGGTTGCTGCAGAGCTCTGGGTGCCACTGAGGTGGGGGCAGGCGGGAAAGTTGTTGCTCTGACTGATTTGGGTTCCTCTGGGTTGCTGGGAGAGGATCTGAGGCTGCTTTGTCCTGTCATCCTAGTGCTGCTTGCTTCCTCCTGCCCCTCCTCCCTGGCAGCTGCTCCACCATAAAGGTTAGTATAGCCCATTTGAAGTGTGAAATGAGAGCTCAGTGGGAGGAAGTGGCTTGTTCTTTTGTCCCTTGGTGCATGAAAAGACCTAATAAAATGCAAATGGATTGAAGGAGACCTTGTGGCCTAGTGGCTACCACAGGGAGTGAAGAATGTGAACCAAATTCTTGGCAGGACCAGCCCTGTGGCTTTGCTGTGAAGCTGCAGCCAGCCTGCTGATGAGGAGAGGAGCTGTTTTTCATGGCCCTCCCTCTGACCAGCTGTGTGTCCACCCCTTTTGGAAGGAGCAACAGGTCAGGCCTTTTGCAGGAGGTGGGCCGAAGTCTGTGTTCCTGGGGAACGGGAGGAAAGCTGAGGCTGTGTCTCCCCCTCCTGCTTGATAACAGCAAATCCCTGCAGCACTGCCTCGGGACAGGCCATTGCAGACGAACCATGATGGATTTAAAAAGTGCTACACTACCTCAGCTAGGCAAGGCTTCTGTGGTTCTGGAAATGCCTGACTATAAAAGGAGTCAGTGCTGGGGCAGCTTGCAGGGATGGCACAATGACTGATGTGCTCATGTTCATAGGGGTCTGGAGATCGAAGTGCCTGTGCACATATGTTACTTCCATGGGTATTCCTCCAATGTGTTGACAGTAATGTTGATCCCCTGCTTTCCTCTTTCATAATGGAGAAGGAATCAGTGCCATTTTTTAACTATGCAAGACTATACAAGGTCCTGGGTGGCATGGCTGTGTCCCTTGGCTTCAGAATGGAGTACTTGTGAATTCCTATGGTTTTAACTTCACTTTAGACCTTACAAATCAGGCCAGTGACTTGTATGTGTGCCTGCATGCTGACTATTCTGTAACACGTTGAATTAGTGCTATATGCCTGGCATGTCTGTGTTCATATAAACAGGATGAAAAATGCCCCAAGGATGGGAAATACATCGTTCTCTCCCAGCCTTAAGCATTCCAATGTCAATTCTGTCTAATTTGCATGGTTCAAATGCAGTGAGTAGGAGTGGTGGGAAGCCCTGGAGAGTATTTGATATTTATTTGGCATCTTGGCACTGGGACTGAAACACAGCCAATGTAATCATCACTCTTAAAATAAAGCTTAATATAAACCAATGTTGTAGAGACCAGAGATGTATGCCCCCACTGCACTTCTGTAAACCAGCAGACTTGCTTCCTAATGTTCCCCAAGCTTTGTGTATTTCTCAGCTTTCAATAGAGGCCTTTCTGGTGGAATTTTTCACTGCCCAGCTCTTCACACAGTCGTCACATTGATTTATTTTCCACTCCAATGTCAGAAGTCCAGTTGCGAGGGGAAAATTAAATCTTTTAGCAGGCTGTCCTTGGTCAGGCAAAAGATTGCTACCACCCAAATACTCTGCATGATTAAATTCAGATAACTGCTCTGGTTTAATTTTCCATAAGCCTCAGCTAGACTAAGCGTGTACCCCAAATAACATGTGTCAAGCTTTTCCAACCCAACAGGCCATGATGGCACCATTTTTTAAAAAGTAATTTCAGGAATTTTTTGATATTTACATAAAAATTTTTTCAATACATATTTCATATGGGTTTGTGGAGTTGGGAAGCTGTCTCTGTGCAGTGAGTCCTGCTTTCCAAGAGTCAAGTGCCAGATCCTGCCCTTGGGTCACAACAACCCCATGCAGTGCTACAGGCTGGGGGATGAGTGGCTGGAAAGCTGCCCAGCAGGGAAGGACCTGGGGGTGCTGGTCTACAGCAGCTGAACATGAGCCAGCAGTGCCCAGGTGGACAAGGAGGCCAATGGCACCTGGCCTGAATCAACAATAGCGTGGCCAGCAGGACCAGGGCGGGGACTGTCCCCCTGTACTCAGCACTGGTGAGGCCACACCTCAAATCCTGTGCTCTGTTCTGGGCCCATCAGTGCAAGGAAGACATTGAGGTGTTGGAGTGGGTCCAGAGAAGGGCAACAGAGCTGGTGAAAGGCCTGGAGAGTAAGTCTTATGAAGAGAAGCTGAAGAAGCTGGGGGTGTTTAGCCTGGGAAAAAAGGAAGCTCAGGGGAGACCTTATTTTTCTCTACAACCACCTGAAAGCACGCTCTAGTGAGGTGGAGATTGGTCTCTTCTCCCATGTAATAAGTGACAGGATGAAAGGAAATGGCTTCAAGTTGTGCCAAGGGAGATTTAGATTAGAAATTAGGAAAAACTTTTTTGCAGAAATGGTTGTCAAGCATTAGAACAGTCTGCCCAGGGAAGTGGTAGAATCACCATCCCTGGAGGAGTTCCAAAAATGTGCAGGTGTGGAGCTTGAAGACACAGTTTAGTGGTGAAAATGATGGTGATGCTGGGTTGACAGGCTTGATGATCTTGAAGGTCTTTTCCAATTCTATTGGAGGTCTTTTCCAATTAACAATTTTCTCATTCTGTGTACATCTGAAATTGTTTAAGTGACCTAACTTGACTTTGGCACTGTTAATGAAAGCTTGTTTCCAAGATGAAGGGATATTTTACCTATTGGGTTAGTTATATGCCTAATTAATTTTCAGCTTTAACAACTATCAAAATAACTGTATTTATGACAGTGCTTATCCTGTATCTCTCTGGCCCAGATTTACTGAGAAGTTCATGTTGTAAAGAAAAGCCAAAGATCTGGCTACCTGATATTTCTTGGTATCTGTGATGTCAGTTTTAATGTCAGTTTTCTTATTTGTGAGGCAAGTGTCACTTTTGCAGACTCTTGGAGCTTGATGCCATCATGATGGCAGAATAGATTCTGTATTCAAAACCACACTGTAGCCTTCCTCTTTTTGCTCTTTTCAGTGTTCCAGATACTTTTTAGATGCTTCCAGATATTTTTTAGATTTTGAGCAAATGTATCCCATTATCCAAGCTAAATTTTTAACATATCCCCAGCAAAGCTTATGCCTGATGCAGGAGGCAGGCCAGGCAAACAGCCAGCTGTACCCCTATGTCAACTGTGTATTGTCCTATATATTTTAACCAAACAGAGGAGCCACATGTATGAAGTATTCCTGTTTCTTTGTGGCAGCAGAGAGATGATACAGGCATAGAGTATGCACCTTTAGTATCAATATTAAAAAAAAGGACCAAAGCCAGTGAAGAGCCTTTCCAAAGTGTCAAGGACTAAAAGAGCTTAACAGTGAGAGTCTTAAGGAGCTCAGATTTCCTTAGGGTATTGAAAGAAAAAAAAATGGTTAGAAGTTGATTTTGTAGAATATGAGTATCTCTATAGGGAAAAAGGCTCTGCAGGCTCTTAAGTCTAGCAGGGAGGAACAGGATTAACTGAATATAAACAAACTTGTGATCAAAATTTCTTTAAAGTGAGGGCAGTTCTAAGACAGAGTGAAGTCATGAGGGATGTTATTGATTCCTTCTCTCTAATGCTTTCATCTTAGGCCTGATGTGTTTCAGAAGGACTTGGTTTAGTCAAACCTGAGTTATGGTCCTAAGAATAATTTGATTCCCATTCTGCGGGTATGATATACAGGAAATCAGATTAGTTTACCCTGCTGCCTTCAGTCTGAATCTGGATATGTGAGTGAAAACTTCTGTGTTTGCTGAGTGTCTTTGCAGTTAATATCCATTTTAGCTTTTTTTTTTTTGGGGGGGGGGGGGGGGGGGGG